>JANHZU010011055.1:0-25885 GCA_032468055.1 Acrochordus granulatus | reverse complement strand
AACCTCTGGCAGAGCTCTCATCTTCATTAGAGCACACAAGCCCCCCAACCACAACAAGGTGGTGCCTCACTGGGGGGCATAAGACAAGACAAAGTGAGAATTAATGAGATAGGAAGCTTCATTTAGCTTTGTAATAAGAATTTTTTCTTAAGCCCAAATCAAGAATTATGATACATAATGAGTTAAAACTAACTAGTTGGTCAAAGCTAAATTATAAATCAGAGAGCTCTTTTTGTTATTCTCAGTATCTGCAAAGCTTACTATGGGCTTGTTAATCCTAAACGAATCTTGATATTTTTCAAAGGTAATCAGTTCTGAGAATCTGATATTTTGATCAGAACTGTAATCATCAATAAAAAGTGGGGGGACGGGATTGTTTTGCTTTTATTTTTTTTAAGCACCAGGATACTGGATAGTAGTTTGTAAAATGTACCTTTGCTTTCTTTTCCATTGCAATAAAAACTAATAAATGCAGAAAAGGCATACAGTTGTTTACTTAACTGATCAGTTCCAGCAAATGGTTTAAATTGTGAACATTTACATTTGACTTACTAATACAGAATGGAGAAAAGTATTTTAATATTGGACATAATGAACAATATTTTTGAACATGGACTCAAAACTTAATTTTAAGAGTTGTGTTTCAAAGATGTTATGGAAGATTCAGAAGAATCTGATATCCCATTCATGTTTATTTCATCTATAAGTTTTCTTTGTTTCAGAGGTATAATTTGGGATAGGGAAAAGCCCTTTTTGTTAATATGCAAATCCTTGAAAAAGGTGCTATGGATTGCATGCAAGGATATACAAAGCTTTTTCAAGTTTTGAAGCAGATGCAATATTTTCCAGGTCCATAAGGTTGCTTCAAAAGCTGCTTTCTCTTCCCATTTTCACGTATTCTAAAGCATCTCTTTCCCCAAATATCAAAGGGTTTGCACAATCCTAAATATTTTTGAAGAAAGAGCCAGATATCTTTACCGATGTATTGTCAGGATACTCATCTGCTTTTCTGCCTGTTATAAACTAAAGGAACACCCATATTATTCTTATTTTCCTAGATAATGATTCAAATTTCAGTTATGGAAGGAAAAGATTTTTCAACTGAGAGAGATTCTCAGTATATGTTAAAAGTCTCAGGGTTGTATAAAAAATGTTGGTTCAGTCCAAGAGCCTGTCTAGACCAGAATTCTGTGCCATGGAAAGCGTTCTGAAGTTTTTATCACAAAGATAAAAAGGTTACAACCTCTTTGATAGTTATTTCTTGGCAACTGGTATATGCTGCCTATGATTAAGGAGGTAAACAGTATAGTTAAGACTTGTAACTGTTGCCCAAAATTTTGTGAATTTGTCCAGCTTTTTTAAAGCTACAGAATGTAACTTGGTGGTTATCATCACATCTAAGGGCAATGGATTTCATGGATTAACTCTGTGTTTTGCAAAGTTTTTTTTTTCAGTTTGAATTTATCCGTCTTTATTCTTCAATAAGTGAACCAAATGAACATTGGGAAGAAATGTCTCTGGCCATCCCATGACTATACTTCCTTAACAATGGCTTTATTCTAAATTTAAAAGCTCCAAATGCTGCAGTCTTTCTTCAGTAAAAGAACTGCTCTTTTTTGGTTGCTCATACATATATATTCTAGACTGAGTTGCAAAAGAAGCCAGTGTACATTTCAAGATAATTAACTTTTTATAGTTTTTATAACAACTATATGAATATCAACAAAGACCTAATTCCTGGGAATTCTTTAATTAACAGAACCAGTATGAGCTTTTCTACTTGGCACTTTGACAAATTTAATTGTTAATAATGACCTCTCAATTTGTAAAAGCAATGAGCTGCCCAGGAGTATATATGATCTTGAGAATTAATAATATAAGATCTAACCAAAGAGCAAAAAAATAAAGGTCAGATCTTCTGAAAAGTTGTTTGTATTAATTTTCTGCATTAATTAAGTAAGCAATCTTACTCCCAACTTAATATTGCAGGTAAAATTCACTTTCCTACTGTTCTTCTAGTGGAAAGAAGGGGAAGATGCACTTGCTTACCATTAGTTAATCTTTGTACCATTAGAGCCGGTGATAATTTTAACTGGAATGCTTTGAAATAATTTATGTTTAATGGCAGAATATTAACCTCTAATTTGAAAATGATATTCAGTCTTCTCTCTCTCTTTCACACCCACACACATACTTGAATTTACACACTTTAATCCTTTTATTGCTGAACCAAGAATCAGTTTAGTGGTCACATAAGGATAAAAAATGAATTTTTTATTCTTTTTTAGATCATTTGACAAGATAACATATATCTTGCATGTGAATATCTTCAAAAGAAACATCTAGGCAGCAGTTTCCAATGACAGAAGAGAAGATAATTTATAGAGTATGCGACATATCTTTACTGAGATAATGAAAGTTATGGCCTGCAAAGGAAGAAGGAAATAATATGCTGATACTCAGAATTCACCAGGGAAATTTGGCTATCTAAGGTGAAGGACAAGATGATATCCCTCTCTTCATGCAATATCTGACAAGAAGGCAGAAGACAACACAGGCTGTGTGTTGTCTTCTGTCATATTTGATTTCTTGAAATTCAAAATCTGGGTTTTACTATGTAATTTTAATTTCCCTTAAAATCAAAACTCCAACATTAGATAGTCACTTTCTCCCAGTCCTCTTGCTACTTCCACATCTTAAATTAGCATTTCCTATTTATTTAGCCTCAAATAAAGGTATTTGAACTTCCTGTGCTTTCTTCTATCATCTGAAAGAGAAATCAGGAAAACAAGTAAAGAAGTTCCTGGAAGAATAATTCTTCAGGTTCGTCTCT
The DNA here is from genome assembly GCA_032468055.1 of Acrochordus granulatus. Lineage (NCBI taxonomy): Eukaryota > Metazoa > Chordata > Lepidosauria > Squamata > Acrochordidae > Acrochordus > Acrochordus granulatus. The sequence continues at coordinate 23,052 of JANHZU010011055.1, read as the reverse complement.
CAGAGAACATTGGGGTAATTAACACTTTCCATTGCTATGATTGCATGCTTTTTTAAAGATTTTCAGTTGGAAGACATCATCTATCCCCAGTAGAAAGAACAATAGTAAATACAAGCAACAGTTTTGTTTTTATTTGTTTTTTCATTTATTTTAACTCAAATGTGCTGTCAGTCTAATTCATTTGGATTATGGAGCAGAAATTGATATTTCTCATATACAGTAGAACACTACCTCCCTTTCTATTGTTTCTGGTTCTTTTGAACATTAATGAACAATCAACTGTATTTTTGAATAATCATTTCAATAACATTCAGCTAAGCTCAAACAGCAATGAACATTCAATATGAACATTACAGAATAATTTAATTTCTCAGCAGCTGTCACATGAAATCTGATAACCTAATAATATATTTCCAGACATAGCTAGTGCTACAAATTATACCATATGCACTTAAGCTCCATTTATTCAGCTACAAATGATACTATATGCACTTAAGCTATATTTATTCATCATTTTGAACTTAATGATCTTGGATTTCTTCAACAATTATATGCAAAGGCAAAATCTTGTACAGCATGTAAGTATAAGTCTCTTAACCTGTGGATGAACTGTACAAATGACAGAAACACACGTATATTTACACAACCTTCACAAGATAAAGAAGTTATTGTTTTATTCTAGCTATTGTCCCAAACTATTCAAACTAAGAATTAAGATGAATACATTTCTTTATTTCTTAAGCAGCTGTTTGCATCATAATCCATGTTCTTTATTGTTGTTGCCTGCACGCAAACAGTTTCAAAGTGAAATGAAACTCAGACACGGAAATACTGTTGCTGATTGTAACTGCTTGTGTGTTATAGCATCTAGCATTTCCAGTGTTGCTTCATTATTATTGCTTCATCTGTACTTTCATTCTTCTTTTGGCACTGCTGATGCTCATGTCTTGGCAGAATGAGTGAAATTTTATTATACCTTTTTGGAATTATAACTGGACTAGGGACTAATGGAGTCCTCTCATGTAAAATTAAACCATCGCTAGTTGTGGAGGGGCTGAACAAGATTCCTTCATTTTTTTTCCCATCTGCTTTTAGTTTATTATGCTTTTGCTACTCTATCTTTGATGCCCATCCATTTGCCTCTAATAACACTGAATGAACACTATTCCAACCAACTAGTTCTGGCTATATACATGCACAATGCAGTATTTTCTTAATCTAATGGCATACCCAGTAATTTACTACCTTGAAGTAAGCAATGAGAGGAATGAAGAGGTGAGAGCCTGACACCAGTACTTCAGCATTTCTAAAAATACAGAGTTAAAAGAAGCCATTTAGACTACTGATCCCATTCCCCTACTCATCAAAAAAGTTTAAATCAAAAATCACTAATAGATGGCTGTCCAGCCTCTTTTTTTAATACATCCATCACATCCTTAGGATGATGACTAAATCCATTCTCAAATTGTTCTTACTTTAAGAGGTTTTTCTTAATATTCATACACAATCTATCTTTCTGTAATTTAAGACTCTTATTTGAGAGGGTGAGGGAGATTACCTTCATGGAGACATGCAGGAATCATTACGTAGGCAAAAAGGGCTGAAATATTTTTGAAGTCCAGAATGATGAGATAACATCTGGAAGCAGTTCAGGAGAATGCCTCCCTAATTCACTGGTGTATAAGAAAGGGTGAAGGGCTAGCGCAGTGAGACTTGCAAGTTAGGTGTCAGCCCCACCAGGTTAACCAGATCAGGAAATCAACTCCACAGGAAAGCTAAAACTACTTTTATTGATATTGGTTATAATAACAGAATACTGCAGGAATCATACTCTGGGAAAGGGATGGTCCAAAAAAAATCAGTTACTTAAATTAATAATTAATTTTTAAAATTAATTTCCTTAAAATAAATTCATCAAATTAATTGACTCCTTTCTACATATAGCGTCCATTTCAAACACAAACCACTCACACTCCAAAACATACACATTTCCCTCGCTCTTTCAAACAGCAGAAGAAGAAAACCACAAGGATGAACAAGGGGATTGGGGCAAGAAAAAGAAAGGGAAAAGAAGGAATTATTAGCCCACCAAATGAAGCTAACATTTGTAAGGGAGGGCAAACAGTGAAGCATGCATCATGATGTAGATTTGTCTTCTTATGTACCTGTAAGCAATGTTCTAACATAATTACAAAAGGGCAGAACTTGTATATTGATGTCGCAGGACCTTTCATCATTTTGGCATCATCATGGGTAGGATCAGACGCATATGCAAACAATGTTCCTGTGTTCTTCTCTGTAAAAGCAGAGAGACATTCAATGATAAATAATTGCTGTTCCTAGCCAAGGAAGACTGCCAAATTGTCAAGCCAGCTTGACAAATTGCTTTGATTTATCAAAGTAGGTTGTTTTCTCTTTAGATCTGATGAGGCCCAGTTGCTGTTTATATTATTGCACAGTATCTCTGATTTTAAAAGATAAATGTAACTCTTCTCCAAGGAATGGTTAAAGTTGTAGGTGTGGTGTGTGCAACTTCGTATTAGTCTCAACAAGTTATGAAAACTATGACCAACATAATTCAACTGCTGAGGACAAAATGTATGGGATTTTAGAAGAAGAAGAAGAAAGAACTCCCAGCAGAATAAAAAAATAACAATAATTATGATGTAGTCTGTAGTCATTATTTATCAAACAGATTAATCATGCACATTCTCTAGATAAATTCAGGGCATCTGTATGCTGCAATTCTATGCAAATACAAAAAGTGCACAATAGAAAATTGATGTAAAATCCAACTTCCTAAACATTCATGTTTCTGTTTTTAGAAAGTCATTTGTTAGCATTTGAAATGTATTGACCAAAAAAAAAAGAATATCAGAAAAGAAAGCAAAAGAGTTTGGACTGTATAAAAAGTCGCATACGAATATTTCATGGAGAGGCAATGATTTAAAGGTAGTTCTTAAATTTAAATAAAAATATACTGTCTGTCACTCAAATAAGGAAGACAGTGTTCAGTGGCAGGAGCAGGCTACATATACTTGAGTTTTGTTTCAATGTGGTCGTTTAAATCTTGGAACTATATCGCCTTCAAATAATTCTAGCTGCCCTCATTTCTCTGTGACATGTTCGTGTAATAATAGTTATTGGGGATAATGTGTTAGACCAGAGGGGATGTCACTCTCCATTGTTGCTCTGATGTGAAAGGAACACATGTGTGTTTTTCTTACTCATAATACTCACAGCAGTATTTTTCCACTCTCCTAACTTGTATTGTGACACAGCACTTTTGCTCTCGTTATTCACTACGAGGATGCTACCTCAAAGAAGGCTGAGATGTGTAGAAATTGAAACTCATTCCATCACAAATTGGACATGTAAAGCAAAGGTCAACTTTGTTTCTCCTCCTCAACAACCTAATGCAATGCCTATTATTATAATTTTTCTTGCTGTAGTTTTGCATGAAAATAATAGCACGTGAAGATGGAGGCAGATGTTCAGCCTCTGTAAACGTGGTGTCTTCTTGGATATGTTGGACTACAATTTCCATCATAATCATTGAAATACATCATACCTATATGGAACCAATTTGGGAACAACTGGATTAATGGATTCATTCTGCTTTCTACAAGCTGTTGCTTCTAACCAGGCAAGCTGGGAATTTGAGAATTGGTCCCAATACAGCAGGAAGGTGATGGAAGATAGCATTAAGTGTTTTTTCCCAGTGCTTGTTCTGTTATAAATCCAAGTGAGGTGATTCTGCCCACTGGCAGTTAACATTCATTTCAGTTCTGAGTAGGAAACTTCCATGATGAATGGTTTTCTGCTTCTACTTTCAGAAAGAAAAGGGAGGACATTTAAACTTTTTATTTCAGACACACATGAGGACCTGCCACAGAACCTAATTCAACAAAAGGTACTTAATGTAGCTTTCTTTGTTTCCAAGGTTCATAATAGTAGTAATAGCAACAAGAATAAAAGACTTCCTGACATTTGTGATGCTATGCAAGTTACTTTAGATATAAAATTCCACCTGCATATATATGCACTTCTAATCCATTTTATGAATCTTTCTCTCTCTCAGCTGCTTATATATCAACTCTCAACTGTTTATACAACCTTTATAAAAATACTAAACAATATTTAATTATAACTGGTAAGCTTAGATTGAAGGAACTACATGGTGATTTGGGTGATATGCAAATTCTGTTTTCTAAATACAGGAAAAATATCAATCAAGAAAAGTGAAACTTTTGGAGAAAGCATAAATGAGTCTTAAAATGCATGTAACCCATTTACAGTTATTAATAATATACTCAAATTTTCAATGTTCAGAATAGAGGAGGCAGATAAGGTTGCATCCAGATTTACTTCAAAGTGGACGACTGACATTTGAAAGCTAATTATGATTCTAAAGCAATGGTTCTTAACTTGGAGGTACTTAGTTCTCAAGGGATAATTTGGGCATATCCTGGGGGTAATGGACAATTTGTAATTGCTTTTTGTGAGTTTAGGTTTCAGTTTGAGAGTGCTGCTGCTGCTGAGAGGCTTGTGTAAACCAACAAACTCTGTTATTTTTCTCAAGTAATGACATTTGAGATTGGGAAAAGGGCTAATTAGATCAAATAGTTTAAGAACCATTGCTCTGAAGCCTAAAACAAACAAATCCATATCTAACCAATTTTCAGGATGGAAAGATGTAAGGCAAATAATAATTTATTTGAAGACATGAAAATAAATTTGAAAGGATTGAGGAAAATGGAATATATAAAGTTTCTTACAGACTCCAAGTCTATGGACTGACAAGTAATCAGGTGGGAAAGGAATTGGTTTGAATGAGTTGTTTTGCAATCCAAAATCTTTCCTGGCAAAACTCAATATTGATAGGACAGAACTGATTGGATGTGGTTGCTCCATTTGTAATAAATCTGTTGTTAGCAGCATACATCAAGAGCAATGTACTCACCATTAAAATTTATTTGTGCCACATTTAACAAATCCTAAGTCACTTTTATTATCTAGCTCTATCAATCTATAATTTCTTGAAACCTCTTAATTAATTAGGAATCTCCCAGAAGGAAAATTATCATGATTTTTCATGCATTGAAAAATAGTCATATGCCAACCACAATTTTGATATTTTGATACCCAACCTGGTATTTTGAATCACAATTCTGATCATTTCTAGCCAGCAGGACTCCAATAAATGAGTTGTGATCCATATAAACTCATCTTATAATAAATGTGCTAAAGCTTTATGTTTTTATAATAGCATGTACAACTCCTTAAAAACAGAAAGCAACTTAGAGAGCCTCCATGAGAACTTGGAGAAAGATGGAAGAACTCTAGTTCTTGTGTTGCAAAATATACTCTAGGTAGCCTTGATTCTGGGAGAGCAAGCAGGTAATCACACTGAAGGATGGGAAAATGCTAGGTACTGGAGTCATGCAAATCTTTAGATAATCACAAAATATACAGTGTAGCTCTTTTTCTATATCATTCTTGTAGCTGTCATTTTTAAATCTACTTTCAGATCCTAATAATCCTAGATCCTAATCCTAATGTATGTTTTTGTATTGAACTTCCCTTTGGACACATCTTCCCAAAATATACATTGTTTTACACAGATTTTGAGAGAAGAATGATGTACATTAACAAATCAGTACATCACCACTTTCCCACAGAATGGTAGACTCAGATTTCTGATCTGAAGAAACACGTTGCATTTCTTTTACATCTCTCATCTGTTCTTTGCTCTTAGAACAATGCTTTGCATCTAAAGCCAGAGGTTTCTCTTTGTCAAGCTGCAAAGAAACAATAATTCCTGATCTGTAAGATAATAAAATGCATGAAGAGAAATTAAACTGACAGTTTAATTCTCTACGTTGGAAAGATGACAAAGAAGCTGAATTCCCAGCTCTTCAGAGAAAATTGAAGTTGCTGACTATAAAGATTTTGTAAAAGCAATCGGTTTCCACTCCAATTATTCAAATATCCCATCAGGAATACCAGTACTTATTATGTCCCCTAAGATGAAACAAAAAGCTACACAATGTGCCTGTCACTCCATAGCCTCAAACTAGAAATGGAAGCAAATATCAGAATGTTTTCCAGTCAAAATGAATCACCATCATTTTATTTACATTATTTTATTTAAATACTTTTTATCCTATAGCTGAGAAGATAGTTAAATTCAACAGTTATTGGGTTTACAAGGTTTTAAGGACATGGGAAATTCTGACATCAAAACATATTCCTGTAATCTTCAGATAAGATTGTGGATATCATAATCAAAAAAGCGTTTTTGTACTAACATTTATATGTTTGCAGAAATTGTTGGACACAGTATTCATAGCTATTATGTAAAAAAGATTGCGCCTGTCATTTATTTTTATTTATTTATTAAATTTATTTGTCACCAAATTCAAAGCAACTCTCAGTGGCTCACAATAAAAACATATCATAAAAATAGAATAAAAACAACTAAAATCTTTAAAATAACCAACTGGACTGCGCGGGGAGATAAAAAATGTACATGGGGGGAGGTGAATATTAAACCACCAACCACCTTCAAGATGATGTGTCCCCATTGGAGCCCCATGTCAGCTGGCAGAGCTAGGTCTTAAGGCTCTTCTGGAAAGTCGTAAGGGTGGGCATGGACCTCACCTTTGGGGGAAGATGTTTCACAGGGCAGGAGTCACAGCCAAAAAAGTTCTTCTTCTAGATCCCAACAGCTGAAATCCCTTGGCTGACAGGAACCGAAGGAGGTCTCTTCCTCTGGATCTGGTGGTATGGGACATCCCCATTGGGTGAGACAATTCCTCAGAAAGCCTGGTCCCATGCCCTGAAGGGCTTTAAAAGTCAAAAACAACACTTTGAATTGCACCTGGAAGCAGACTGGTATGTAGCTCGCGGAATAAAGGTGTTACATGGGCCATTCTATTGGCTCCTATGGTCATCTGTGCAGTCACATTCTGGACCAGCTGCAATCTCCGGATGCTGTTCATGGGTAGTCCCATAGCCCCATGTAGAGCACATTGCAGTAATCCAAGGATGAGATGACAAGGGCATGAGTGACTGAGTGAAGGGAGCTCTGATTTAGGAAGGGACATAACTGGCATACCAAACGCAGTTGTGCAAAAGCTCTCCTACTTGTGACTGCCACCTGCTCTTTGAGCAGTAATCATGAGTCCAGGAGAAGCCCCAGATTACACACTGGGTCTGTCTGGGTTTGTGCCACCTGATCCAGAGGTAAAGTTGCTAATGTATCCTCAATACTTCCCACCAAATATCGAGTGGCAGGAGAAAACCAAAACAGAGGTTTAGAAGTTGTATAAAGTTTTTAGGCAGCACAATGGGAAAAGCAAGAATGCTCTTGAATCATCCGATGCTCCCATTTCTCCATGTGGATTAAAAACAGATTAATCACAGATGCAACCACAGCAATTTCTGGGCCAGTTAGCTATTATTGTCAAAGCCTAAAACAGTCTGGCTTTCATATAATAAAAATGTATGATTTTTATCATATGCTAAAATATATATTTATTTATTAAATTTATATGCTGCCAAACTCAATAAGACTTTTGGCAGCTAACAATAAAAATATAAAAACAACAATATATAATAAAAAACAATTAAAGCTATTTAAAATTAAATAAAAACCAGCTGGACAGAGAGGAGAGGAGCAAGAATATATATGTGGGGGAAGGAGGTTAATACTAATCCACCAACCACCTCTAAGAGGGTGTACCTCCATTGGGGCCCCAAGCCAGCTGGCAAAGCCAGGTCTTAAGGCCCTTCTGGAAAGCTGCAAGGGTGGGTGCAGACCTCACCTCTGGGAGCAGGATGTTCCACAGAGCAGAAGCCACAGCAGAAAAGGATTTTCTTCTTGACCTTGCCAATTGAAATTCCTTGGCTGATGGGATCCACAGTGGGTCTCTTCTGCCAGTTAAAGTGGAGTAGGTCATCTTCATTGGGGTGAGACAATTCCTCAGGAAGCCTGGTCCCATGCCATGAAAAGCTTTAAAGATCCACCTCAACACCTTGAATTCCACCTGGAAGCAACTGGCAGCTAATGCAGCTCATGGAAAAGAAGTGTTATGTGGGCCATTCTATGGGCCCCTAGAACCATCTGTGCAATGGCATTCTGCAACAACTGCAGCCTCCAGATGCTCTTCCAGCTGTGGACTGGACCTCTCCCTCCCTATTAACACTGACTGGGATCGGCCTTGGAGAAAGGAACCAAACCAGTGCAAAACCCAGCCCAGCCTCCACAGCTGACCCAAAAGGATACCATGGTTGATGGTATCAAAAGCTGCTGAGAGGTCAAGGAGAGCCAGGATGGATGCATTATCTCCATCCCACTCTCTCCAGAGATCATCAAGTGCAACCAATGCTGTCTCCATCCCATAACCAGGCCTGAACTCAGACTGAAAATAATCCACTTCCTCCAGGATCCTCTGTAGCTGCCATGCAACCACCTTCTCAACCACCTTCCCTGAAAAGAGTAGGTGAGAAACTGGATGATAATTGTTCAGACAGGTGAAATCCAGCAATGTTTTTTTAAGCAGGGGACAAACCAGGGCCTTCTTAAAAGGTCCTGGAAATATCCCCTCTCACAGCGAGGAATTAATCACTGTGTGGACCTACCCGTTAGTCACTGTCCTGGAAGCTTTCACCAATCAGGAAGGACATGAATCTAACTGGAAAGTGTTCACACTGACTGCATCAAGAATCCTGTCAATTTCATCAGGGGCAACAGGATCAATTTTTTCCCAGATAAGTGGGCAAGATTCCTCCCTAGGTATCTCTAGGTAGGTGGACCTGCATCATGCATTGCTTCCAACTGGGACTGAATCTGAGCAACTTTGTCTACATTCCTCTGTATGGCCCTGTAGATGATCTTCTGAATCCCTCCTTCCAAGAAAGGATCAGGTGACTCTGAACAGGGCTGAAAAATGACACTCTGTAATGCAAGAAAGGCAGAAAATAATTACATTTTGCCACTCTTATTCCCACAAGGTAGGCCTTAATAGAAGCTTTAACTCTTGTTTGGTCAGATTCATCCCTTGCAGCATTCATACAAGCAGCGCTCAGTACCCTCTTCAGCACCCACAACTCTTCCGTGAACCATGGGGTGTATCAAGTGTGATAGGTAGAGAGTCCACACAGGCACAATCCTATCCAAAGTCTTGGCTGCTTTTTGATTGCAGGAATAACCAGGGCTTTGGCAGGACTGTACAGCAATACCCCTGGGACATCCCCCAGCTCCCTATGAAACCCTTCTAGGCCCATCAGTTGCTGAGAGCAGACCACTCAAATAGGTCCAACCTTCCTGCAGAGGGGGATGGCATAAGAGAATCTCAAAAACACCAGGGTGTGATCTGACCATGACAAGGGGGACATTGAAAGTTCCCCCACCCATTCATGTTGCCATTGCTCTGACAAGAAAATCATATCCAGATTGTGACTACGCTCTGAAATAATCTGGGATAGGCCCAAGACCACCATGGAGGCCAGGAACTCCAGAACTTGTCCTGAGGACAAATCCAAGGATGGCAAATTGAAATCCCTCAGAACTATTAGTCTGGGGAAGTCCACTGCCAACCCTTAGATTTATTTATTTATATGATTTATTAATTAAATTTATATGCCACCGAAATCCGAAGACTCTTAGGTAGCCTCAACCAACTCAGGCAGGGAGGATACTACACAGCAGGGAGGCTGGTACAGTAGCTACAATTCCATCTGATCCTGTGAGAACAGGGTCTCACAACTGGACACTTGTGGCCCCTGGAGATTCTCTGATGACCACTGCCACTGTCTGATGACCACCCCACTGCCCTGGGGTCTCACCTGGTGCCAAATCTTGAACCCAGCTGGACACATCTCTGAGAGGGGACTCCACCCCTCAGGAGCCAGCCAGGTTCTCAGTAATACACACCAGGTCTGCCTGTTCCTCCTCAATGATGTCATGAATGAAAGGGAGCTTTATTATTGAGTGACCTGGCGTTCAGGTCCAGCAGCTGGACCACAGGGCCTCCAAGGATATGCTGACCAGGAGATGGGTGTGAGCACAGAGGGTTGGAATACACAACCAATACTAGACATCAGGGACGTCTTCCTCTGCAGTAGCTTGCCCTCCGGATTCAGAAGCACCCTATGCCCATCACCACCTGAATATAATCTCCTGCCCCAAAATTCCTGAAGTGATGCTCCTCCTTCCATCCTGGCATCCTCTTTCCAAACCATAGGCTCTGCCATCCTCATCACTCACACCCAGTCACATTCACAAACAGCCTAAAGGAAGGGCATAAGTTCTCAGCATCCCACAGGGCTCCTGCCTCCTCCCTCCTCCACACATACAATGCCCATCCCTCCACACTAAGTCCTCTCACTGCTAGCTAGAGGGAGGGCGAACTCACAAGTCCCTTCAACCAGCTTTCACCATGGGTAAGGATCCATACAATAACTCACCCACCCAGGCTGACTCCGGCTCTCACCCTGGAATCAGTGCCCAGCCAAATGGGGCCTATATTGGTCCCAGCGCAGCTAACCACTGTCTCCACTGTCCCTCCGGTGGCCACAACATCCCAATATATTGAAAAAATGATTAAAGCAAGAACACAAACTAAATTTACTAGAACTAAGAATTCATTATATTCAATATAATATTGTATGTAATTATTTTCCCTTTTTTACACATTAAAATTCCAATCTAATACTAGTACAAGCACAATACAAATAAACTTTTGAGTTGGGCTCTAGAACCAACTCAACTTTTTTGGTCCCTATTGTGTATCCCTGTTATATTTGTTAATCTTTTTCTCCACAAACTCAAAAAGAAACTTTTCCTGCGCTATCTTTTTCAGATAAGAATTGCTTTAGAACATAGAATACCATTCAGCTTCTGTACCTGCAGCCTGTCATCTTATTTTTCACAAAAAAACAAAACAAAACAAAATTTGGGCACTGATTTGCAAACACATTGTGCATGGCAAGATATATGTAGAGATGCAAATGTAATAATAATATCCACAATTTAATAATCACAGTAGTGTAGCCTGAATACCTGTCCAATCTGCTGTCCAGATATTAACTGTGCAAAATCAAGGACGTGGCTCTCCCCCTTTTTTTAACATTGAAGACACTTAACAAGGGAGAACTTTGAATAAAAGTGACCTTCACACAGAGGAGTTTCTGGCAGCTTTTCAGACAGAGAAGCGTGATATTTAAAGGAGGATACATTATCTCAGTCAGGAAGCTAAACAATTATTAAAAAAACAAATCCAACCAAGTCCAAGGATGGCAAATTGAAATCCCTCAGAACTATTAGTCTGGGGAAGTCCACTGCCAACCCTTAGATTTATTTATTTATATGATTTATTAATTAAATTTGAAGTTATCAGCAAATAACTTAAGCAAGAGCCACTAGAACCAGGGTGCAAAAACTCAAATTTCCCATATCTCTTTGCTGTCATCTTTGTCTTTGCTGTCATCTAGACATGCTCTGGAGATTTGATCCTCAGCACTGGAAGGACTAGACTAAGCACTGTCTACCTATTTCCCATTGTTGCACCTGTAAATAAGGTGAATAGACACAAACCTATTTCTGTATATAACTGCACTGCACATTATTGAAATACAGATGAAAGCTATCTGTTATAGTTCTTAGATGTAAAGAATTTGTTATAATTTAATATTGTACTGTATTTTATAGCGTTACAGATTATTTCTGATACACTGTAACTTGTGTTCTTCTTCATTATGTAATTGTTTCTACTTTATGCTTATTTATTATTCATAAATAATAAATGTCTGAATAATAAAGGATAGCTGATAAATAAATGAAGTCAGATCCAAAAAAGTAGAATCAACATCTCTGGGATCCTAGAACACAAACCTAGAATTGATTTCTATTTCATTGTGTAGTTAGGGTCATTCAATAGGAGATTGTGACACTTTGTAAAAGCTCAGCCAGAAACATCTGACAAGCCAAGCTTCCTACACATAAAAACATTGTTACTTAACATTAAAGAAGAGATCAGTACCACAACATTATATTAATTTGTTTAAATCTAAAATGGTTTGACTGTGGCCATATTGGCCCTATGCAGCCTCTTTAACTGCACCGGTACCTTGGGATGCTAAGTGGCTTCAAGAGATGAATTGCGTGAAAGATGCCTAGAATATTGTTGAAGGAAGATGAAGAGTGAATCCAAACGAACCCAGAGAAGAACCCATGTTAAGATTTACATTGTGGTGATAAAGGCAGCAAAACAACTGTCAGTCTTGCAAGTTTGACTAGACAGGAAACATGGCCAGATAAGCTAATTCCATTTTATTGTAAGGTTACATTAGCAGAATCTTGCAAATCCAAAAGTACATTTCTCTCCCCCTCCCTCCGCCCCTCATTAAAGCCCAAGAAACTAGGGATTCCCTTCTGAGCAACTTGCCCATCTCACATACTTGCTGTGAACTACGTTGTCTTTTACCTGTTTTCTTGGGTGCATCTCTTCACCCTTTCTCCCAAGATCATTCTCACACACTATTACATCAATGTTATTTCTCCATCCATGTCATGTCTGTCAATTGCCGCTTGGTAACCCTGTACAGGGTTATTTATTTATTTGCATATGGCTTCTAGAGAGGTCACACAATCACTGATATACAGCGCTAATCATACACATTATACATCCAACATGGCACATAAATTTAAATAAAACAACAGTTACATATATATAAAATATGTGAGCAATACAGTAAACGAGATAAAATATTAACTTAGGATAAAACATGATAAAATCGCCATGATATGGTGCTGTAGAGTCACAATGGGATACATGCTATAATTCGATATCTAAAGAGGCAAGCTATCTAACGGCTTCTGGTGTGGCTGTGATGAGGTCACCCTGGGCACCTTGAAATTTCCTGAGGGGACATTCTTGGACTATATGTGTTATTGTTTGTTTTTGGCCATTCCCCACCTAAAGAGCTTTACCTTAGTTCTGGCATGGCCTGTCCTTATTCTATTCAGGTGACTCCATATTTTGGGGTGCAAGTGTATACCTGGGAGTGGTTTTGTTGGGTCTGCATAATCTATTTGGTTATGGCTATTAAAGTTTGCCTATTTTGATTACCATTCTTCATCTAGGTCATAAGATGTGGTATGTTATTCCAAACTGATTTCCTGGACTTAAGCCTGATGCGAAGTAAAGAGTCTAATATTTTAGGTATCAGCAGATCCTTAGGAGTCGATGACCTGTTTATCTTATTCCACTCTTGGATTGTCTGTTGTCACCTGAGATCTGGAGGGGTGATTTTAGAAAGAGTGTGAAGCCATAGGAGTAGTGTGGATTTGAGGATTCCAGATATTATTCTCCAGATATTATATACGAGAGAGATGTGGAGGCTATGCTCAAACCCAAATAAAACCAAAGTATGTGCCTTTCCTTTAAGCAACCACACAGCAAATAAAGAGTTAAACATATCTTTTTGTGGAAAGAGGATGGAAAACACTTGCCACCCAAAATATCTTGGAATAATCCTTGACTGATCACTTACATTTGGAAAACATCTAGAAGTGATCAGTCAAAAAGTGAAAACAAGGAACAACTTGATGAGGAAAATTGCAGGAATAGACTGGGCGCACAAGCAAAAACACTGCACATAGCGGCACAATCATTTGTATATTGCACTGCTGAATACTGCACACCTTCATGGGGAAGAAGTTGTCATACCAACAAGATGGATGCTCACCTTAATGACACAATTAGAATAATATCTGTTCTAGGTGAACCAGTGCCTAATGTGGAGAGACAGACCACAGAACTATCTACCATATTTGGCTTTATCTGTAAAACAGCAAGACTATTCTTGCTATTTTCCTTACCGGTAGTCGTCGACTTATGATCATAATTGACCCTGGAAGTGTGATTGTAAGTCATTGTGGTTAGTAAAAGGGTCACCAAGGAAATCTGTACTTCTCTCACCGTTCTGACTTCTCATAAACTGCTTAAAAACTGGTTATTTCACAAACCTTGAACAAGGATGGGAACTGAAAATTTTGGGGGTTTGATTTCAGTCAGCTGTCTTCTTGTTTTTCTTGATGTATTTTGTTCAATTTAAACTGTTATCTGTAAACCACCCAGAATCATAATGGAGTTCAGCAGCCTTGAAATTTAATGAATTAATGTCAGGGTCATAACAGGACCAGGACTTTCTGGCTTGGAGAGTGTTTGGGAAAAAATTCTCTTTTTCTTTGTTTGAGTCTTATTTTAAGTTATTTTGTTTTTATTCCAAGGAGGAAACTAAGCCACCCACAAAAATTGTAGTGAGAATATTTATCTTGGGGATGAGGGACAACAGTTCAAATTACCCATTTATTGGATTCAAATATGGTGAGTTGTTAGTGCTAACGTGGAAAAACATGCAAAGTGCGCACCTAAAGACGATTTGCAAGGGTACAACAGATCGTGTCACAAGTCTCTCTAGGCCTTCATGAAATCTTGAGCGCCAGAGCAGAGACTGCTTCTACACAGTTTGTACATAAATAGGAAAAAATCAAGAAAAATAGCTTAAGGAATAATCAGTTCATCTCAGGAATGTAATTACTGTTTGCTGATGCCAGGTATGCTAAAAGACAGACAAAACAATATCTAAAGAAGGATCGACTTATACGATATGTACTCGTCAGCGCCTTCATAGCCTTTCCCATTTTTCAGTTATAGTAATTGTTTATTTTTAAAAAAATCTTTTGCTTTCTTACTGTTACTCAAAGAAAGGCTGGAGGAGACTCCTCTGCTAGAAATATTCAAATGATAGCTTAGTGACACAGTCTAAACTCAAACAGGGAAAAACTGTGCAATCCAAATATGAAAGGCCTCTACCTAATGACTCAGGGCATCTAAAAAGATATTTTGATTGTTTTTTCTCTTCATAAAATAAGAGACAAAATCCACTCAGAATAACTGGCAGATAGAACTTGCTGTATATGTAATCTCAGCTACGATTCATAAAAAAAGAAAAGGACAAAATATAAATGTGAGTTAATTTAAATTTGAGTTAAATTAATTTAACCCTGCTTATATGATTCTTTCCCATGACTGCTCTTTCCCAGTTTTGCTCTTGTGTCTCATTAAAACTATAACCTGATAACAATTTTTAGAGAGCTGCAGATCCCACCTTTGAAGAGATGCCAGCTGCCAGGAATGCGGGTGAAAGGCTCTTCTAAAATCAGCTGGGATTGCAAGGTGAGCTCCTTGCTTTAGGTGAGCGAACTGTTGACAGAAATGCCTAAAACACGTACATGAACATTTTATATAAATACATTTCAGGTGATTTGCAGATGAACAGGCACCACTGATATTCACACTTTTCAGAATGTTGTGACATTTCCAAGTCAAAACATACAAACAAAACTGCGTATGTTGTTGGTAACTATAACTCAAAACATGTAATATAGGAAGAAAACTGGTAAAATTGCATTTGCAATTTCTACATGGGGAATATAAGTACAAAACTATGTAGATTACAAGTGAGCCTAAACTCATTTTTGAATATTTTTCTGCCATGTTCATAAAAAACAGAACTGAACAGAACTTTTGGTAAACAAAATTATAATTTTGGCATGCTGGAAAAGTTGCATCCTGTTAATAAATTATTTCAGAGGAAATTGTCTAGAACCTAAGCATTAATTTTTTCAGCTTGTTTTGTTTTTAAGAAATACAGTGGGGGTTTAACACAGCTGTGAACAGTATTATATGTTTAATATATTTAATTCTAACTGGGCATGTAATTTGAATAGGGCAACCCAAGCAATATTCTCATCACCCCATAAGATCAGAGGGTCAAGGTATTCAGGGCCTAGCTGAGCTGCTGCAAACAAGATGAGATTAAGGCCAAGGGACCATTGTTTGTTGTTGGTCTGTTCTTGGTCTTGCTTTATTTTCTTTTAAACATACCCTGCAAGTATATTGGAAAGGTCATGGGGTAGAAAGCAGTACTTAGCATCATATTAGACATTCCTGTTCATATCTCCACTTTGCCTCTTCATCCTAATTTCAGTATTTCCAGGAGTGATTGGAAAGGGCTACCAACATCAAATTTTCCTCTTCAAGGTTGCATGCAGGGACAATGTAATACAGCCTTTCTAAGTGACAGTATAATGTTTGTTTGTTTATATCCATCTATATGGCTGTCCATGTCACAACAGCAACTCTGGATGACCAATGTGTGATCAAAAATTTAAAAAATATTAAGTATACTTAATGGAAACAGACAACAATTGTCATAAATGACACATTTTACCTTATTTTAGTCTCTAACTACAAATCACAGCCCTAGAAAAATTGCAAAAAATGCAAACTTTCTTAAAAAGGCAACTGGATTTTTATTATTAGAAGTAATTGGAATATGTTTCGTCTCCTATCCAGGAGCCTTTCTCAGTCCCTTATGAAAACAGGAATGGCAGGACATTTTCACATGGGATTGAGAAAGCTCCTGGATAGGAGTCAAAACATTTTCCAGTTATATCTAATAATAAAAGTCCAGGTATCTTTTTAAGAAAGTTTGCATTTTTTTTGCAATTCTGCTACAAATCATGATCTAGATTAATGAGAATATACATAGACAAACCACAACTCTATGCACCTAATTTAGGAATTCCCTGTACAGAGAAGAAAATGTTCATAGGTATTGCTCTTAGAACTCCATTGGAGCCATTAATTGGCTTATAGTTAACACTCCTACTTGTTGCTTCTACTGCTCTATAGAGTAGCCAGACTTCAAAGTCAGAAAACAGGCAGATAAAGTGGTTCTAAATCAAGGTCCCAGGTAATACAGGTGGACTGGACTGCCTGTCTTTAGGGCAGGCTTCCCATTCATTTCATGTGTAAAGATGACATGGCATAGAGTAGACTGGCTTTTCACCATCTTTTGTTTTTCTTTACAGTTTCTGTAGACACTTTGTGTAAAGCTGATCTAAGTAGGCTGCAGCACATTGGTTTACAAGGTGGTGTCTGCTTCGGCAAGGAAAAAGACAAAAAAAAAATGGTCATATAGCCAACCAAGCTATATTATAGACAACCAGAACAATTTATTTTTAAAATCTAATTATCATGGTGTACTTTGCTAATGTGACATTACAAAGCCATATAGTTCTTGCCCACTTTTAAAAATAAAAATGTTCTAAATCAAATAGAACATTAAAGTAGAAAAAACTAAGCACTAGCAAAGAACTCATCATAATCACAAGAGTCCAAGTAACTTGTTAACTTTTACATTAGAATTGCAGAACATGTACACACATTATTAAGATATTTAAATTATTTTGATATTGTTTCTTGACTTGAACAAACTTGACACAGATAATTTAATTTATATTAATTATAAATGTATAATTTATATTAATTAAACCCAGCAGTTCCCAACCTTACTTTTATAAATTTACTTGATATGGGATTTTGAGATCATGTTATAGACATTATCTCAGAAATGACCCCCATATGAGCATGATCACTCATAAAATTCATTGATTTACCAGAAAGCAAATGGGTGCAACTGCATCCATCACCCACTCTAAATTCCCAAGATGCTTCCTACTATCTCAGCTTACCTCAGTCTTAGTATCAATGGAGCAGGTGATCACACTGCCAGATGAAGCACTGGATTACAGCTTCCTACCATTTTTATTTGGTACAAATAGCTCTAGAGCCCAAGAAACCTTCTTATAAAATGAGATTATGAGTGATAGTCATGCAGAATTTGCCTGAAGATGCTTCCATGATCATGTGGCTGACATGACTATAAGCCAAGGTGCACAAAACACTGTAACCTTTCCCATCTAAATTAGGCGGTATCTATTTATCTTCTTGAAGTTTTACTTGGTTTTGAACTGCTATGTTGGCAGGAGCTGGGGCAAGTAACGGGAAGTCACCCCCTTACACAGCGGCACTTGGATCTTGAATTCAAGCTGCCAACCTTCAGCCAACAAGCCCAGCATCTTAACCACTTGGCCACCACACCCTTTTATTTAAAGAAACTGAAAATAAAGTTATCTGGCAAGACATTTTATTATATGTACTGTTAATATGAGTTATTCTTTCCTTCAGCAAACTAGATATTAATCTTGTGTAATGTGTTCACGATTAGGGAAGCATAAACAAATAATATTTTGTAAATGACTGAGCACTACATTGTTAAAAAATGTAACAGCCACCTTAATCCTAAACAGATCAACATCCAAAATTATCCATTCATCAAAATCACAGTCAAATTGTGTTCAGTCCGTACACTGAAGGATTCTTGCAATACAATAAATTAAGGCATATCAAGTTTTGGATGCAAGAATATCAAGTTGAATGCAACTACAGATAGTTGTTGCTTACGAACTTTCTTATTTAAAAACTGTTCAAAGTTATGGTGGTGTTTAAAAAACAGGTGTGTGAATAGTCATCACATTTATAACTGTCACAGGAACTTGCAGTCACGTAATTGTTCTTTGGGTGCTTTGCAACTGGTGCATATTTACCACTATCCAGCACTGCATGTCGTATGATTTCTCTTCTTCTGCTTCACAACCAACTTTTTGAGTAGTTTGTTGTTCAGTCGCTCAGTCATCTCCAACTATTCATGATCCCATAGACTGCAGACGCCAGGCCTTCTTGTCCTGCACTGCCTCCCGGAGTCCACCCAAACACATGCCCTTTGCACCTACAATGCTGTCTAACCACATCCTCTACAGCCCCTTCTCCTTTTGCTTTCAATCTTTCCTTGCATCATGGTCTTTTCTAATAAGTCTTCTCTTCACATTAAGTGGCCAAAGTATCTGAGCTTCAGCTTCAGTATCTGTCCTTCCAATGAGCAATCAGGGTTGATTTCCTGTAGGATTGACTGGTTTGATCTCCTGCAGCTTAAGGGACTCTCAAGAATCTTCTCCACCACCACAATTTGAAGGCATCAATTCTTTGGCACTCAGCCTTCCTTATGGTCCAATTCTCCCAGCCATATATTACTACTGGGAAAACCATATAGCTCTGACTATATGGACCTTTGTTGCCAAGGTGATGTCTCTGCTTCTTAATACACTGTCTATGTTTACCATAGCTTTCCTCCCAAGGAGCAAGCGTCTTTTAATTTCAAGGGCTGCAGTCACCATATGAAATGATCTTGGAGCCCAAGAAGGTAAAATCTGTCACTACTTCCATTTCTTCCCCTTCTGTTTGTCAGGGAGTTATGGGACTGGATGCCATGATCTTATGTTTTTTAATGTTGAGTTTCAAGCCAGCTATTGCAGTCTCCTCTTTCACCCTCATCAAGAGGCTCTTTAGTTCCTCTTCACTTTCTGCCATTAGAGTTGTATTGTTTGCATATTTGAGATTGTTGATATTTCTCTTGGCAATCTTAAGTCCGGCTTATGATTCACCCCAGTCCAGCATTGCACATGATGTACTCTGCATATAAGTTAAATAAACAGGGTGACAATATTCATCCTTGTCATACTCCTTTCCCAATTTTGAACCAATCCATTGTTCCATGTCCTGTTCTAATTGTTGCTTCTTGATTGCATACAGGTTTCTCAATAGACAAGTAAGGTGGTCTGGTACACCCATCTCTTTAAGACTTTGCCACAGTTTGTTGTGATCCACATAATCAAAGGCTTTAGCTTATTCAATGAAGCAGAAGTAGTTATTTCTCTGGAACTCCGTTGCTTTCTCCATGATCCAGCAAATGTTGGCAATTTGATCTCTAGTTCCTCTGCCTCTTCAAAATCCAACTTGTATTTCTGATAGTTCTCAGTTCACAAACTGCTGAAGCCTAGCTTTTAATGTTTTGAGCATAACCTTGCTAGTGTGTGAAATGAGCACAATTGTATGGTAGTTTGAACATTCTTTGGCATTGCCCTTCTTTGGATTGGATTATAAACTGACCTTTTCCAATCTTGTGGTCACTGTTGAGTTTTCCAAATTTGCTGACTTATTGAGTTCAGCACTTTAGCAGCAGCATATTTTCAGATTTTAAATTGGTCAGCTGGAATACTACCACTTCTGCTAGCTCTGTTGTTACTAATGTTTCCTAAGGCTCACTTGACATCACTCTCCAAGTTTTCTGGCTCTAAGTCAGCGACCACACCATTATGATTATCAGGGACATTTAGATCTTTCTTGTATGGCTCTATTCTTGCCATATCTTCTTAGTCTCTTCTGCTTCTGTTAGATTCCTACCATTTTATCCCTTATCATGCCCATTTTTGCACAAAATGTTTCCTGGATATCTCCGATTTTCTTGAAGAGCTCTCTAGTCTTTCCCATTGTTTTCTCTATTTCTTTGCATTGTTCATTTAAGAAGGCCTTCTTATCTCTCCTTGCTATTTTCTGGGAATCTGTATTCAGCTGCAGTATGTCTTTTCCTCTCCCCTTGCCTTTCAATTTCTTTCTTTCCTCAGCTATTCATAAAGCCTCATCAGACAGCCACTTTGGTTTCTTGCAAATTTTTTTTCTGCAAGGTAGTTTTAAAAGTGACGTCATCCACAGTGCTATGCATTTCCTTCCACAGTTCTTCAGGCACTCTGTCTACCAGATCTAATCCCTTTAATCTATTCATCACCTCCACTGTATATTGATAAGGGATATTGTTGTGGCTTGAGTGGCCTAGTGGTTTTCCCTAATTTCTTCAATTTCAGCCTCTATTTTGTAAAAAGAAGCTCCTGATCCTGAATTTTTTACTGACTGTATAGAGCTTCAACATTTTTGGCTGCAAAAAAATATAATCAATCTGATTTCAGTATTAACCATCTGGTGTTGTTCATTTGTAAAGTCACCTCTTGAGTTGTTGGAAAAGAGTGTTTACTATGACCAGAATGTTCTCTTGACAAAACTCTGTTAACCTTTGCCTTGTTTCCTTTTGTACTCCATGGCCAAACATGCCTGTTATTCCAGTTATCTTTTGACTTCTACTTTAGCATTCCAATCCCCTATGATGAAAAGGACATTCTTTTTGGTGTGAGTTCTAGAACATGTTGTAGACCTTTATAGAACTGGTCAACTTCAGCCACTTTGGCATCAGTGGTTGGGACAAAGATTTGGATTATTATGATGTTGAATGGTTTGTCTTGAATTCAAATGGAGATCATTCTGTTGTTTTTGATATTGTACCCTAGTACTGCTGTTCCCACTCCTTTATTGACTGTAATGGCTACTCCACTTC
The DNA here is from genome assembly GCA_032468055.1 of Acrochordus granulatus. Taxonomy (NCBI): domain Eukaryota; kingdom Metazoa; phylum Chordata; class Lepidosauria; order Squamata; family Acrochordidae; genus Acrochordus; species Acrochordus granulatus. The sequence continues at coordinate 1,851 of JANHZU010011055.1, read as the reverse complement.
TTCTAAGATATTCTTGTCCACAGTAGTAGATATAGTGTTCATCTGAATTCAATTTTCTGATTCTGTTCATTTTATTTCACCGATCCCCAAAATGTCAATGTTCAGTCTTGCCATCTCATCTTTGACCTCATCCAGCTTACCTTGATTCATAGATCTCACATTCCATGTTCCTATGCAATATTGTTCTTTACAGCATCAGACTTTCTTTTCACCTCCACCACCAGACACATCCACAACTAAGCATCCTTTTGGCTTTGGCTCAGCCACTTGACTCTTTATGGAGTTATTTGTAATTGCCCTCCACTCCTTCCATCCTCAGGGGTTATTCTTCTGGTGTCATATTTTTTAGCCTTTTGATACTGCCCTTGGGGTTTTCTTGGAAAGGATACTGGAGTGAGTTTCCATTTCCTTCTCTAGTGGATTGTCTTTTGTCAGAACTCTCTGCTATGACCTGTCCATCTTGGGTGGCCCTGCATGGCATAGCTCATAGCTATATCACACATGCCTCTTTGCCACAATAAGGCAGTGATCCATGATCCATGAAGTTAAAAGTAAAGGTTTCCTTTGCCAGTCATGTCTGACTCTAGGGGGTGGTACTGATCTCCAATTCATAGCTGAGGAATCCAGCATTTTTCTGAAGCGGCTTTTGTGGTCATATGGGCAGCATCGCTATATGCCAAGGTAACACTGTTACCTTTCCACTGAAAGTGGTACCTATTTTCTTCTTGCATTTTTAAATGATTTCAAACTGCTAGGTTGGCAGGAGGTGGAACAAGTATCAGTCACTCACCCTGTTATGTGGCAGTGCTTGGATCTTGAACTGCCAAGCTGCTGACCTTCCAGCCAACAAGCTTACCATCTTAACCACTCAGGCATCGCACCCCTTGAATAGATGTTTCTTATTTATTTTTAACACATAAGAAATTGGCATTCTAATTTGAATCAAATTAGAAAACAGAGAAAGGGAAACAGAGTTCACCAAGTCAAAAAATACATATCTCATTCAAGATTCTTCTTTGTAGTTCTGCCCCAATATCCCAGTGAAAGGAGCAGTTGTTCATGGCCTTATGGAAGCACAGAAGAATCAAGGGTACATCAGAGAAGTTCCTCCCAGATCACCCTTTTTCATAGAAGGTGCATGAAACATGCATACCTATTCTGCCAGAGTTTATATGCTGGACATACTATCTACAAATAACCTTACAGACAGATTTATAAATGATAACCAGCACTGGAAGTTTATAAGGACCACTGCAGCTCTGAAGTAGCAGTATAACATGGGCATACAAAGATGTGCTCATAATTACTCAATCTGCTATATATTATACTAGTCTTAGACTAATTAATATACTATTAAAACCTGTTATCACTTAAAGGGAAAATCATGAAGAAATGTCCTTAAAGAATAGGGATGGTTAATAGACATGGGAACATAAGATTACATTTTTAAAAATTAGAGAAATATTATAAACTGTTTAATTTTAATGCATTTCTAATGATCCTGAAATTAAATTAAATTATATTTATTTATTGTATGGTCTTTTTACTAATTTTATTAAACATCATTTCATTGAACAATGTTATGCTGTTTGTTTGTTATGCTAATAGACTTTCTGAAATAGTGTTTCAATGTTTTTCTTTGTTTTTAATTTGAAGCTGGCTGTTTAGAGTTACAGTTGTGAGTTGGGCAGCCATTCTGAATGGATTTTTTTATCAAACTTCTATGCTGCTGATCTTGCAAAAGCAATTCTAGATTAAATTCTATTGTAGGATTAAATAAATAAATGTTATTATGCAATGTTACTAAAAAGAATGGTGATAGATATGAAGATATTATGTCTGTGAAGACTC
>JANHZU010011054.1:445939-473655 GCA_032468055.1 Acrochordus granulatus | reverse complement strand
GGGCGGGGCGGGGGCGCAGGTGCCCGCCCCGCCCCCGCGCTCGCGTGCCAAGCGCTCCGCCGGGCCGCGGTCCCGCCTCGTCCTGCGCCGCTCCCGACACAGCTTGGAAAGTTCGCTCCCCGCCGGGCCCGCCGAGCAGCGGAGAGGGTGCCCGAGGAGGACCCGCGGCACGCCCGAGCCGCGATCTTTGGCCGGGGTGCCTAAAGCCGTTCGCCGCCAGCGCCCCCGGAAGAGCCCCTTCTTCACGTTTCCCTCCTCCCGCCCCTCCCTCCTCCAGCCCGTGGGGCTCCTCTCTCGCAAGCACCGCTCGCTCTTCCGTGTGGCGTATGCTGCTGGTCTTCAGCAGCGATGAGGTGTGCACGCTTTGCCTTTCCAGGGTTGTGACGAAAAAGCACCTGGGGGGGTTCCCTGTTGCATTTCTCGCCCGGCCTGCTGTCGCGAAGCTGCTCGCTCTTGCCTGCTGCCATCCTGCGCCTGTGGAAGGATAGGAGGTGCCCTACTGAACCCAGCAGCTGGAGACCTCCTGGGTCGAAACAGCCCTTGAGGCTCGGTTCACCCCACTGCTAATTCCTGTTTAGGTGGGCGTGCGTAGACGGCGCATCGGTGCTGTGGGATATCTGTCCTCCTCCAGGTTGTCTGAACACAGCAGTTGTCTTCTCTTAAATCAGGTTTAGCAGATGATGCCAGCAGGGCTGTTGCCGATTTTCTAAACCGGTTTTTGATGCTCCTCTTTGGACAGGGACAGGAATTAGAAGGAATTTGGTGGTACCTTTTCAGATGCAGACATTTCATGAAAAGCAGAAGCTCTTGTGCGCTGCAGCACCCTTCATCGGTGCATTGGATGCTTAACAAGTGCTTCTGCCTTTTCAGAAAATGCCTTAGGTTGAAAAACTGCTATCTGACTCCCAGGTTTTGGCTGCCGTAGATTCACGCACAGCAGTCTTCCTAGAATGCTGAGACACAGATCTTGCAGGAAGTCTAGACTTATGCCCCATAACATTGGTATTTCTCAACCTTGGCCATTTAAAGATACATGCGAACTTCAACTCCGCATAGTGTTGAAGTCTATCCATCTTCAAGATCCCAAGGTTGAGAAACACTGATCTAGATTTTTAAAACAGGAAGCGAAAATTGGTGATGAAAAGGTACTTTCTTCATTTGATATCCTGTAGAGATGAGAATCAAGGGTAATCTACAGGATATCCCATCACACTCATCTGCCATATGCTTGTATAGTACTGTCTGAACTACTCATTCTGCCTTTGACCTTAAAGATGAGTAAGTGCACTGAGGCTTAGCAGAATCTGTGTGAATCTTGTTACTTGGGTTCACACACTATCCTGAGCTATGTTATAAGTTTCTTTGGGCTACTTAGCATGTTATATGAACCCAGACAATTTGTGGCTTGTTTAATATGTCATGAATAAATAATCCATGATGCAGGGCAGTATGTAAACCGTATTCTCAATTTGTTTAAGGCAACTTCTGACCTTCCTTCCATAGCACAACACCCTAGCAGAGAATCCTGGGAAGCTTTCTCAGGTGTTGAAATGCAATTCATTGAAAAGGCGCCAGGTTGGGACCGTCACCTTCAGCATATCGTCTGGTATCTATTTTACAGGAGAAGTGGGTCACAGGAGCCAAATTAAGTTACTTTGATGACAAAGGATGAAATTTAGCAAAATGCTCTTTTCTCAGACAAAATGTCTAGGACTATATTTCTCAGCCTTGGCAACATGAAGATAGATGGATGCTGGGGGGAATTCTGGGAGTTGAAGTCTACCTGTCTTCACATTGCCAAGGTTGAGAAATACTGTTCCAGAAATGAGCTTAAGACATCAGTTTTCTTGCAGAATTTCCAAGGGGATGAATCCCAGGAACATGTTCTTCTCACATTGTTGCAAATCTACACAGCTGAGCTGCTGGTTATTCTTTAAAATCTGGCATTTGACAACAATTCTGTGTTATATGAAATTTCTTTTTTTCTGGAAGAAAGTTCAGACATCATGCTGAGCACTAGGTATCTGGTTTCTCCTGAGCAAGACCCCAATGTAGAGGTCTATAAACCACAGTTTATGATTTAGCATTGTGTCCCAATTCTGCCAGTTGTGGTACAAGATGTGAGCTTGCACACTTTCTTTTGTGATTTCTGCTGTAGTCCAGTTGCATCACTGTGTTTTGCTGGGAAGTGCCTTAGGCTGGATGGATTTAATTCACTAGGAAACTTGAAATTGCTAATTAAAACAAGTGGTCATGCTTATCTGTTTATTGTAGTTCAGAAATTGGATATATATTAAGACATGCACACTGCCTTATCAAAATCAGAACTAGAATTTTTAATGGAGTTTCTAAATTAAGTTAAGTTATATTGAATTGGAATCTGTGCTTTGTCAGTTACAGGAGTTAGATCATGCTCTCAGTCTTAGGAAGGAAGGAAGGAAGGAAGGAAGGTAGGTTGGTTGGAGGAATTCAAACAGGTGATTTCAGACTGTTCAAAGCAGTCTCTTCTTTTCTTAATGGCCAAATAAGGTGCACAGAACAGGGCGGCACATTTTCTAACTATATATGTATGATACAAGGCAGTTTCCAATTTCTGGAAATGCAGGAATTTTAGTCAAAATTGCTGCCATATATTTCCATAAGATTAAGCCAAAAATTTTCCCTTGCTTCCCATTTAATAACCAGGAATTTCAGTTGTAAATGTGTAACATCTGTAACATTTTGAATTTTCCATCAACACTTTGCAAACCACAAGGAGGAAAGGTGATTTGAAATCCTCTTTTCTAGAAAGAAAGAAAGAGAGAGAGAGAAGGAAGTGCTGATGAGATATACCTATTTGGTATTTTGGCAGTGGTATTATTATGGGATATGCTATGCAGGTACCTATCTACCCCTTTCCTTTTTGCAGAGATAATTGTGGGGTTTTAGCATGCCTCTCCAAAGAGAATGGTGCTTTGTTTAGATCACTCGTCCGGTTTGTGGATTCCTGCAGGCATTTTCCTGTGGCACAAATAAGGGTTTCAGGATGCCCACAAACCCTGAAGGAATGCTCACTTTTATTTTGCTTGCTTGGTTATTTTGGAAATTTGGTCAACTGCAGTTTATTTCCTGTTGCTCAGAAGTAATGGTTATTATCCTTTCACTGGCCCAGCCCTTTGGGAGAACATTTACTCTGGCTGCTCCTTGACATAAGTCATTGTGGCTGGATGTTTGTTATCTACTTATCTCAACCCTTCATTGCTGGATTGAAATTCAGATCCTGGGCAGGGTGTTTTAGAAGGGAGTGTTTTCTTATGCTGGTGTGCCCATTTCTGCTTGGTCCATCTTATATCCTTCTTTCTGGTACTTTCATATAACACCAAAGTTCATCCTGGGCTTTTCAGAGGATAGGCAATAGAATATAATATTATTCTAATATAAGGGAAAATCAGAGCAAAAACTAATTTTAATATTGGTTTCATTTAATTAAATTATCCACTGCCTAGAGTCACTGAGTATCAGGCAACATATAAATGTAATAAATTACCCTTTCCACTTCTGTCACAAATAAAACATTAGGGAGTACCCCCAATCCTTGGGGTTTACAAGTAGTCCTCAACTTACAACCATTCATTTAGCAGCCATTTGAAAAAAAAGTGATTGATGATCAGTTTCCAGATCATTTAATAAATGACCACGTGATTAACTTAACAATTGCAATGATTCACTTAACAACCATGGCAAAAAAGATCATAAAATCAGGTGTGACTCATTTAACCACCTTGCCTAACAATGGAAATTCTGATCCCAAATGGGTTTTAAGTTGAGGACTTACCCAAATGTTTCTTAAATTTGGCAATGTTGAGATTTGTGAACTTCAGCTCTCAGTGGCTGACTAGGGAATTCTAGGAGTTGAGGTCCACATTTTAAAGTTGCCAAGTTTGAGAAAGGCTGGTATAGATCTTCCTTGTTATCATGGAGTGCTCAAAAGTTGCAATTCCAGGGTTGTGTGTGTGTGTGAATTCATGTTTGGATCTTCAGTTGGATATCTTTTTCTTCTTTGTGAAATTGGGTGATGTCATCAAGAATGCATTTTCTCCCCAGGGATAGATAAAATGCTGTTTCAAATTTAAGTTGGTAGGTAGGGGAGAAGTCAACAACACAATTATTTTAATAAAACAAAACCTTGAAATTTAAGGTTCGCTTCTCTCCCAGAAAGAAAACAACCTGTTAAAAGAGTTCATGAGATTTTTATATGTCTTTGAAATCAGTTGGGACACAAGTGCTTGCCAAAGAGTAGAGAAAGGTATTCTGTGCATGCTCAGAGATGCTGTAAATCCCAGTCCCAAACTCTTCTGCTGCTGAAAGCACAGTCTGCTTAGTCATGCTTCATTCCTTTCCTTTGCTTTTTAAACTGCTTTTAAGGGTTAATTGTGTGGGTGTGGAGGTTTATTGTTTGCCACATTTTGTCCCCCTTTGTAATTCTTTTGAGCTGGCAGGAAAGTATCCAAATCAGTGATGATAGTTTGTGAACTTTTCAAGTTCTGGGCAAGAATCTTTATTCCCCCTTCCATGAATGGTACTTTTGTAAAATAAAACACAGACTTTGCTGTGGTGTTCCATGAGTCAACAACTTCCTTATTTGTACTTGATTAGCACTCTTATTTGGATGAACTCAAAAGACCACAAAGTGCTTTTTGGAACTCATCAGTCAACTGACTGAGGTGGACAGAAGAAATGTGGAAAAAATGCCAAATATCTAATTTCTAGTCCTTTTTGATTTTTCACCAACTCTTGCACATGGTCTGTCTGTGGTTCTCTTGTTCACTATCTCAAATATTTTCAGACTTGCTTTAATGGTATCTCTGGAGCAGAAGCCCTCCCAGTCCTGGTAGATTAACCAGCCATAACACAGACTTATTAAATAGAAAGCTGAATTAATGAGAATCCCTGGTTGACAGCTTTTTTTTGTACATGGTGAGAAGGGCTATGTCATGTATGCTTAGTGCATAACTTTAGAATGTCTCCAAGGTGCATAGATTATGTGCAAATAAAGCTCACTGCTGGTTGTCTAGTAAATGTAATAAGCTATTCATGGGTTTTCCCTTTTAATCAGTTGCCCTGTAAGCCCATTGTGTCTGGTACCTTTTCAATGTCAGCTTTCAGTTTCTGTGAAACTCTACTAGTTGGTGACAGTTTTGGTTTGGGAATGGCATTATTTCTCAAACCCTTACTTTCCAGAAAAAAAACATCTTGGAAAAGATTCTGAACAGCAGAAGTCGTGATTAAAATATTTTACGACGCCCTAGATGTTTGTGCTTCTTCAACATGCCCTGCCATTTGCAAAATCGTGCCTGGTGTGTACATTGGTGCGCTCACCAAGGAAGAGGACTCTAAATTTAAAACTAGTCCATCCTCTCTCCCTGCAAAAATGAACATCTCCTTCCTAACTTCCTTTACCATGTTCTCAACATATTTAGGAAAGCCCTCCCATTTTTTAAAGTAAACTATCTGGGAGTGGGTGGAGGGGGGTGTTTAAGTCTTCCTTGGAGGATAAATATAGTCAAAGTTGTCTGCATTCCAGACTCAGACCTAATCTATTAATGGCGCATGCCTGTGTGGGAATGGAGAAACAATCCAGATATACTTGGATAGGACTGATAAATCTTCCTTGGCCCCCTCTCGTCCTGAGGGTCTTTCTCCCCCTCCTAGCAAATGTGCTGGCATATATGTGCTTATCCTCAAATCTGTCTGAATGCATCTCCCCCACCCCCACCCCCGTCTGCCAGGGAGCCGGGAGCCAGCATTAGCATAAGAAAAGCTGTCTGCAAGCCACAGTCAGGGCAGAGTTAACCCTCTCTGCCCCTGGTGCCCCTCGGCTGGTTAACCATCCCGGGCAAAGCTTTGGGAGCTGGAGGTCTGTTGGATGTGAGAAAGCCAAAACACTCAGATATTGTATCTGTTTGTTGTTATTTATTTATTTAAGGATATGAGAAACGGACGATGCTCAGATATTACATTTATTTAGCACGCATGCAGCCCCTCTGGAGTTGCCCATGCTGGGTGTTAGGCTTTTTTTTAAAAAGAAAAAAACTTTTTTGGGGGGAACCATTGTATCCCAGTGAGGTTTTCTTATCTTTAGATTCTGCTACACCTGGGATGGATTCAAACAACCAACTGGAAAAACTCAGGTCAATGGAGCAAAATGATTACGTTTGCTTTATTTGGCTTCTGGGCCCTCAGGTGACTTTGGAGGGGTGGGCTTCAGGTGATGCTTTAGGGGTGGGGCTGGGAAATGCTGGAGCACAAAGCCCCCTTTGGATTGCCATGTTGCCTACTCACCAGCCACCTCCAAGCTGGCATCTTCTGGATGTGAGACGACCGTTCCTCTCATCCGTGTGTTTAATTAACCAGGGATGAAGGGATTGGAGAGACTGCAGGATGACCACTAAATGTCACACTAAACTAGGCTTGTTTATCACAATAGTTTTTTGTATATATGCTTGCTTGGGATTGCACAGTCATAGGCTGGTTTAAACCATCACAGTGGCTAGCCTCATGGGTAGTCCTTGACTTATGACCACAATTGGGACCCGATTTTCCATTGCTAAGCGAGACCGAAGGGAGTTGTGCCCAATTTTATGACCAGTTTTGCCACAACTGCGAAGCGAAACACTTCAGTTGTTAAGTGGATCACATGATGGCTAAGTGAATCCAGCTTCCCCCATTGACTTTGCTTGTCGCCCGGGAAGGTCGCAAAGGTGATCCCCTGACCCTGGGACGCCGCAACCACTGTAAATGCCAAGCGCCCCAAATATTGATCATGTGACCGCGAGATGCTGCGGCAGTCGCCAGCGTGAGGGCCTGTTAGAAGTCTCTTTTCCTCTTCAAACCATCGCGAAACGAACAACTGTAAGTCGAGGACTACCTGTCGATCGCGCTGCAAACTAAGCAGGCGACATCACGGCCAACCCGGAGTTGTGTGCTGACAAGTGAGTTGCATCAGTTTTGTCCTGGGAACTGGGCCTGCTGCTTCCCTCTCCCTATCGCTATGGCAACCGGGAGCCTCTTGTCGGCCTTTTCCTTCCTGCGTCTCTGCTCATGCCGCTCTTTTCCTCGCGATTATGAGCTCTCCCGCGCAACTCGCCAGGTGTGCCGCTGTCTCCAAATTTTAAGGAATTCAGGGAGGCCGGAACAAAAAAAAATATTATCCAGAAAATCTGGATAACGGACGAGGAATCATTACGATGTCTCTCGCCTCTGCCAGGCCCAGTAATCAGATACCTCAAGACGCAATGGACACCGCCATTCTGGATTGTGGTGTTTCAGCGCCGCACACCTTTTGGCAGGTGCGGACACCAGCTGGAGGCTGAGTGACTCATTTAGCAGTTGCATCTGTTTCCAAGGGCCAACGGGGTGCAGGTAACGAGATGGGCAGTGCACAAACTTAACAAATGACTTGACGTAATGCAAAATATAGACCCAGCTTCCAAAACCAACAGTTAATGTCTTTTAGGGGGGCCTAGAACCATGCGCCTCATTGGTAAAACCAAGAGGACACAGTTAATCATGTGTGCCGCGAACTTCTTGCGCATAATGTGGACATTACCGTGCTCTACCTCAACACACATTGAGTTCCACCACAACCCTAAGTTTGCAGTCCTGGCTTCTAATGGCTGGGTGGGGATGGGTTTTAGTGCAGCGCAGCACGAGGGTGCATGGTTGGAAAGGCTGCACGATCTGACTTTCTAGCAGATGGATTGTGGTTGCTTAACAGCTTCGTCTCTGGCAAGACCATGGAGCACTTTTGGACCGTGGCTTGGAGGACAGGTTGTTTTATGTGGTGCATTGTACAAGAGTCAAAGGTGTGTAGCAGGTGGGTCCAGCCTTGGCAACTCGAAGATGCGTGGACTTCAACTCCCAGAATTCCACAGCCAGCACAGCTATTTTCAGTTTCCAGCAAAAAAACACCCATTGGGGAAAATTGGTTCACTTGATGACCATTGCTTTTGTTTAATGACCACTGCATTCACTTAACCGCCATAAAAATGCCAAAAAAATCAGGTCTGGTCACGTAATGCCTTGATTTATGACTACAGTGTTTTATAATCATAATTCCAGGCTCAGTTATAGTTGTAAATCAAGGACTATCTGTAATTGTCCATGTGCAGGATATCTTCTAAGTGCAAAGTATTGTGAGGTTGAGAAACACTGTATTAACAGATGGGAGTGAACTTAAGGAACTCATGTCTGTCTATTTTATTAATCCAGGTCACAGTTTATAGCAAAACTGCAAAAAATTTGCAAACATTTTCTCAAAAAGGCAACTGGACCTTTATTATGTGATATAATCGGAAAATATTTCATCTACTATCCAGGAGACTTTCTCTATCTTCTGTGGAAAGGAAAAAGATGGCAAGAGTATATAGGGTTCTCACAAGGCAGGATACAGGACACACGGAAATTTTTTTCACAAAACAAGCTAATAGAGTGACAGTGCTAAACAATAAAGATGTAAAGACTAATTTTGCTCTTAAGGGTCAGGACAATAACACATCAAAGGATGCTGAAAGGATTTTGTGAAGATGAGTCAAAGCTATATTGTAAACAGGAAACAAAAATGGGTAATTCCGCTCCCACCACCACCATTAAGGGCAGGATTTAACCTGTTTGCATAAATAGATTATTTGATTCCTCTGGATAACCAGTTAATTTCTTTGTCAAGGACCTAGAATTTGCAGTCATTAAGGAACACATATCTCCCTTCTGCAGCAGTTAGAACTAACAGTCCTCCTTGTTCCTGTGAACTAGACTCGGCTAAGCAGTTCCAGGAATGTAGCTGAACCATAATTTAAAACCGGCTTGTCCAGCTGGGCTACCTGTTGTATAAAAGCTTGGGCTGAATAGCAGCTCCCGTGCATGTTCTCCCAAGAGGTAGCTGGAAATGTCTTTCCTATCCCCCATTCCATTCATAAGTGTGTGTGGGGAGGAGAGACCCAAACAATTACACCCTACCGTTGTCCTGGTGTGCAAAATGCTGATTTATGTTTTCTTGAGCCAATGGCTTGCGTGTGTATGTGTCTTTGTGATATGAATCTGGGGGTACTTTTGCTATTCTCCCCTTATAGCAAATGCAGAAGGAACCTCCTGTTCTGGTTTCCTGTGGTCGTCAAGGAAAATTTCTGGAAGGGCAATGGGCCAGGATCTCCCTCTTCCCTCTACATCTCCCTTTCACCCCTCTTTGCTTTCCCACCGGCTAAACAATCTTCACTGCTTTGTCTCCTTTACAGATAACATTCCTCAAGGCGGGGAATCCACCCACTCTTCCCTCTCTCCTCTCTCTTTCATTCTTCCTGATGAGTAAGGGGCCTGGCACTGGCCTTCCTGGGTTGGGGGCAGGAAAGCAGGCTGGGGGGGGATTGCGGCTGCCTGCAGAGGTGTGATTTTGGAGAGAGTCAAAAGCAGGCGGGCAAGACCCAAGCCTTGTTTGGGAAGCCGAGGAGGCTTTGGCATCTGACAGCCTGCAGAGTCTGCAGGGGCAACCCCCCTCCTCCCCATTGGAGTACAAAGGAGAAAGGTGGAGGTCTCTGGCTGAAGCTAAGAGCAGAGGCCACCATAAAACTCAAGTGTCCACCTCCTAAATGGAGGGAAGAAATGATTTTGCAACTAATCTTCACAGGCGGCTAGCCAAGAATTTGGTATGAGGGCAAAGGGCAGCAAAGGAGAGGGGAAAGGGGGTGCTACTTTGGGGCAAACAGCAGTGGAGGCTCCATTAGAAGTCCTCCTTAAATGCAGCTATGTGCCAATCAAGCAGTGAGGAAGAGGTTTCCCTGATGGGCTTCAGAAGGGGCTGAGAAGATTCTGGGGTGGCTTCCTGGATTGGGAGGATGTAGCAGAAATCAGAGAGAAGAACGGTGGGATTAGGAATAAGAAGATAACCTGGAGATGTCCTTCAGAGAGCTTGACTTCCTAGGCCACCTCATGTGCACGTAATGCTTGATGGACAAGAATTCCAGTCCCAACAAGAAGCGAATATTTGCAGCTCAGGATTGAACTGGGGCGTTCTTGGTGCTCTCTGAGCTTGGTGGCTTGCTTCCAGACATTCCATGACTCAAGGTAACATCATCAGTTGGGTCATGAAACATCTGCAAGCAAACCACCAAGTTCAGAGAGCATTAAGGATTCCAAAGAATTCCAGTCCTTGTGGGTTAAAACAAGGGTGAATATGGAAAAGTCTCTATCTCCTTTAATGTTAGAACTAGAAGCTACCCTAGGAAAGTCACTAGCTTTGAGACTCATAAGAGAAAATACTTATTCTTCTGAATGGATACTCAACTTGTAGAATATTCTTCCACACAAAATTAGATTTTTTAATTAGATTTTTTTAAATCCTGCCTTTATTATTTTATGAGTAACTCAAAATGGCAAATATACCTAATATTCCTTCCTTCTCCTGTTTTTCCCACAGCAACCCTGTGAGATTGGTTGGGCTAAAAGAAAGTGATTGATTCAAAAGTCACCCAGCTGGCTTTCATGCCTAAGGTGGCACTAGAATTCACCATCTCCTGGAATTGGCCCATGGTCACTCAGCCTTCTTCATGCCTAAGATGGGACTAGAACTCACTGTCTTCTGGTTTCTAGGGTAGCACCTTCACTACTACACCAAATTGGCTCTTGGAGCTTGAAAAATTATGGGGCTGCAAGGTTGGATGGCTTGAAAAGAGAGTAAGAAAAGGGCAAAGCAGTCAATGATGGCTGGGTATTGTCCCTGGCATGGAAGCAACCTCCTTCTACCTACTGGAAGCAACAGTGAAGGGGCTAAGCTGCTTTGACCTGGTGGGCCACCATATAAGACTGAATGCAGGTTAGATGGGTTTAACCCAGAAGGGCGATTCTCACATTCTCATTAACTTCCTTTGCTCTTTTAGCACTTTTATGAGAGTTGAACAGTTTGAAGAAATGAAATACTTGAATGAGTAGAGGAAAAAAATGGTGTTGCATTTTGCAAGCAGTTTTGGGCATTTGGAAATAAAATAAGATGCAATCGCAATATACTTTTCATCTCAGGGTTTTTTTAAGCTGAAAAGCCAACAAAACTTGTCTGAAGTGGAAAATTTTGACCCTGAAAAAATGTTAATCTCTATCTCTGTTTTTATACTGTAAGATACAATACTTTAAATGCTGGCACTTAGAAGAGGCCTTTCTGTTCCTTTTACTTGGAGATGCTGTCCATCTTTGGAAATTCACTGCTTCCCACTCAGATGCTACCAGTGTTGGAAATATTTTAGTGACTCTTGTTATTCTACAGTTGTAATTATTCTTTTATATTCAGTTGAGTTGCTAATAGGATAATTAAAGAGCTCCTTTTCCAATTGTTTCCAGTGATGTTTGTGGAAAGGGCAACTCCTCCCTGGATTAAGAAAATTGGATCTGATATCAAGGGTTGGAATATCTGCATGGCAAATGCAGAATTTCTTAGCTAATCTCCCTGCTCTGCAAATTGTAGTTCCTACCCTGATTCTGATGTTTTCTAAACTGAAGATTGCGTAGTTTGCCTTGTCATGTTTTGTGTAACAAGATTTTGCTAACCATAGTTTGTAGGGTGACTCCAACAAACTGAAGTTTATTGCATCTGAAGTTTTTTATCTGAAGTGTGTGTGTTTAATTAAAATTAGCGCTTACTGCACATTTAAAGATTTAATGAAGGACTTCTCCAATCCTATTGGGATTTGGAAAGGTTTTAAAAATTGGTTTTCAAACTTGGCTTGCTGGCTGGGGAATTCTGGGAGTTGAAATCCATACTCATGAAGTTGCCAGGTTGAAAAACACTAGGATAAAAGCAAAGATATTGTTAACAGAACACAACCAACCTAAATTCCTAGAAAACAGACTCAGCAACCACTTCAAATTGCAGAATGATTGACTCAGCTCAGCCTCACGAATCATTTCATTTTTATGCCTTTTTCAATTAGTCTGCTTCATTTTTGAAACAGCCCCAACAGAAGGACGATGTCCAGGGGAGATTGATGAAGTTAATAACCAGAGCAAGGCTCAAAGATTTAGAAGGTCTTCCTAACCTCTGGGACATTCTTTTTGTCTTGTACCTACACAGAATTTTTATTTTTTCTTCCAGATCTAAGGTGTCTCTCCATTGGTTTTCCAATTTTTTCCCCTCTTCTTCATTGCCTGAAGCCTGAATACAGAGCATGGAAGCTGCAAGGCTGTTTCTCCCTCACTCTCTCTAATGCCCATTTTCCCGGACAGCTTGTTACCTTTAGAAGCATCTTTTTTTCCCTTCTTCTGAACATTAAACATCACTTTAGGTATGCCAGTCCCATTTTGTGCCTTCAGACGGGTTTTTTCTTTCTGGGTCTCCATTTCCCATATTCCACACGGTTTCTTTCCGTGTCTTGTAAGGATTAGGGTGGTTGGGTGGCCTACTTAATTCTTCCAGATAATTTGCATGTATATTAAGGGTATATCAAATTGTATTGATTGTCTCTCAGCCCAGTATTCTTTGCATGGCCATCAGCTTTCCTGATAAGGATGAGGTGCTTGGCTCACATATACCTCCATTCATTTCTGTCCTCCCCGTACTTGGGTGAAAATTTTCACAGGTTGTGCCTAAATGCTTAGTGGGTGGCTGTTAAGATTTGCAAGGATTTTTTTTTATTATTGGGTTTTTAGGCAGGAGAAACATTGCTTAATCTAGTGATAAAAGTACTGAGTTGGGGCAGCAGACTTATTTATTTGCACCCCACCTTTATTATTTGTACAAATAACTCAAAGTGGCAAATACACCTTCCTCCTAGTTTCTCACAACAACAACTCTATGTGGGCTGGGCTGAGAAAGAATGACTGGCCCAAAGTCACCCAGCTTTCATGGCTAAGGCAGGACTAGAATTCATCATCTCCTGGTTTCTAGCCTGGTGCCTTAATCACTAGACCAAACTGGCATAATCAGACTTAGTTAATGCTTGGACAGGAGATCTCTAAGGGAATCCAGAGTTGTATGCTAGATTGGAAAGTTTAATAGACATCTCACACACACATCTCACACACACACATGTATGTATGTATATATGTGTGTGTGTGTATACATATATCATCCCCCAGAGAACAACATTGGCCAGCCTCTCCATATTTTCATCAAGAGAAGATCATCTTGGGTAGTTTTGTCTTTTAATTTTAAGCTCCCAGAGGTTGTAGAATTGTCAGTAAAAAGTTTGATATAAATATTCCTCTGCTTAGCGCTTTCTAAGATTAGATCAGCCTCAAACATATTAACTGGTTTATGCTTGATTTCTCTGCCCCTTTTGACTAGTTTCTTTTTTGTCTCCAGTGCCAAGTAACAATATATTCTTGGTGTTGTGAAATTGTTAACACCCAATTTGAAGTTTTCATAGTACATTGTCCCTTAACAGATGCAAGAGATTGGGACGCGACTGTATTCTGTTCTTGTTGGAAATGTGAATGGGTATCTTTATCAGGCCTTGTTGTTACTGTCTGATTAAACTTTTTTAAAAAATATTTTTTATAAAAAGAATTTAGACTGATACAAAAAATACATTCAGAGGAAAAGAAGTATAGTAAAGTAAATGTGAAAGAGAAAAATGGGGAAAAGGCAAAGAGGAAGGAAGGAAGGAAAAAATAAAGGAACAAATGATCTATAAATAATGAAGTGGTTGCTGATTTTCCTCTTTGCAGTTATGCATACAATCCTCTCTCTCAGAGTTTGTCATAATTCCCTTCTTTGCGTAAGCATCCTTTCTAATCATCAAAACCTTAATTCACAAAATCATTTATTTTCTAACGCAAAAAGTCCTTAAGGGGAAGACAGGCATTGCTAAATGGAAAGGAAAAAGGCCAGAATGGCTCGTCATGTGTGTGCATTTTTTTCTTAGAAACATGAGCTGAGGTTTGCTTGTGGAATTCACTTGAAAAGAGCAATAACTTCTCAGGAAGTTGTCCATGTTTTTGACATGATCAGGGAAGAAATAAAATTGGAATGAAGCTGGGAAATAGATGCAGGATGTTGGGGCAAGTAAGAAGAAAATGAGGGATTGCGCATCTGAGAAAGTGGATGTGTTCATGCAGAGCATGGATTGGGAAGGGTTTGCAATGGGATTTCTGGAGGATACAGAAAAGATGGGAGAAATTTCCTTCTGGAGCAATGTTTCTTAGTCTTCAGGTGGGTCAATTCCAACTCCCAGAACTCCCCAGCTTATTCCCAGAAGTCATTGATACTCAGATACTTTATTGGCCAAGCATGGTTAGGAATTTGACTCTGGTACAGCAGCTCTCAGCATACTTGCAAGACTGCAATATAAGATAATAACATAAAGTTATTCAAAGTTAGTTATGTAGCCAATAGAAAGGAAATACTATAAACTGTGGAAATAATAAGTATGTATACACGTTAAGCAGAACTCCTGGTTTAATTTAGCCTAAATGTATAATATTAATAACATTTATAATAATATTATTAATATTCTGCCTAAATACTGTGGTCATTAAGTGAGACATCACTTGATTGCCAACTTGTAACCTTTCCTGCTTGCTTCCCCATTGACTTTGCTCGTCAGGAAGGTCACAAATGATGATTGCTTGATGCCAGGATGCTGCAACCATTGTATATAAACACTGGTTGTCAAGGACCCAAATTGCAATTATGTGGTACAAAATGCAAGAATCGATTACAAGTCATTTTTTCCCTACTGTCATAATTTAGAACATTTGATCAATGAATGTCATAAGTTGAGGACTACTTGTAGTTGAAAACTGTGGGGTGGTTGTTTCTTTCCTCACTGTTCTTTACCACAGGGATTTCTAGTTGATCCACCTGTGGATTCTGGGATTTTAACAGCCTTGCTTCATATGATTCAAAAGAAAAGGGGTGGAAGAGATGATTATAGTTCTTATTCATCCTCTAGATCTGGTTAGCCCTTGCATCACATTATCTGGAAAGCCAAGGGTATAATCTAGGCAAGAAAATTAAACTCCCAGACAGAAGTGATGGCTAACTGCAACTATATGATTGCCAAGAAAAGTGGCTGGACATTATCCAGATATTCAACAGAAGTGGAGCTTTATCTTTTCTTCAACCCCTCTTATTTTGACTCTTTAATTCAGATCATTTGAGAGGGTCTGGATTAGTGTTTGGCTTGGCTCCTTTAAGATGCATAAACTTCAATCCCCAAAACTCCCCAGCCAGCCATGTTGGTGTTCAACTTTTAGTCACTGCAAAATAGCTTCAATTGAGGATGTGGTAGGAATGGTGAAGAAGTGAAATGGGAATATCTTGTTTAAAGTGATTCCCTTTTTGAATAAATTAGTTTGCTAAGTTTGGTTCTGAAGCTTGGATAAAGGTATGCACATTGATTCAAATGTTTCTGCCACTTCCGGGGCATATCACTTAATTCTGAGTTAGTCCCTGCAAGAAATAATAAAATGCTGTGAGCAAGATGGAATAGGTGTTGCTTATCGAACAAATCTTGAGGGCTAGAAACTTGCCAATTCCCTTTTAATTAAAGTTGTATTCTCTGCCCTTCTGTTAAACCACAGCATGCATGTGAATAGGACAGCAAATAAATCTGATAAATAAACAAATAATGTGCTCTCTGATCCACATTAACATAATTGTGCCTTAAAATATGGATTTTTCTCCCCATGGAGAAAGGGAAAACAAGCATGTTTGGATACATCAAACCCAGGAAGGTGAGGGTTTTTTCCCATAGCCTCCCTTGTTTTAACTTGCTCTTTTAAAAGAAAAAAAATCCCTTTTATATACACAGGCGTAAGCTGAATTCTTGATGCTTTCACTTCACACTCAGTCTGCTTTTTTATCAAATTAAGCAGCCTTCATTCACACTGTTCAAATTAACCGTAGCTGAAACACAAGAGTTAGGATGGGAATGTCACTTCCCATTAGGAACACTTCTAAGTTAAAGCTCTTTGGGATGATTGTCCTGGTCTGGGATGAGCTGTTAAAATAAAGCAAGCTCCTCTAAACAACCCAGTTGGATTGCAGAAGCTGGCAGCTGGAAGGAAAGTGCAAGGTTTGGGGGAAAGGAAGAGAGGTGGGTGGGAGGATTTGGGGACTATTTCTATAAAAAAAAACCCAAAGTGCAGCTTGTCTGCTTCATTAGCAAAATCTTTCGTCCAGAGGAGAATTGTCTGGAAAAACCTGCCTGAAGTTTTCTTCTCTGGTTTTCTCCTGGAATGCAGAATAACATAATTATAGTCTATTTTTAAAACTATCCTTCCAGAAAGGAGACATGGGAAGTGATGCCGTGCTGGGGCAAAACAAGCCATCTTCTCGGCTTTTCTGCTGCCAATTATGGTCTATCATCATTAAAGGAGGATGAGGGAATGTTAGCCACTTGTGAATCCTGGCTCATAATTTGAGCAGGTGGGGGGAGGTTGAGTGAATGTGGCTTCTACCAGCATTAACCTGCCGTAATGGCTACTTAATTTGCCTTTCAGAAATAATTTAGGCAATGCCCTTGCTTAATAGAGGAATCCTTGAGGTGGGAGCTCACTGGATGGGATGGGGACTGCTTTTTTCAGAAGCAATGTGGCCACTTAAGGTACCTGTGTTGAACCTTAAATCCTCCTCCAAGGGGAAAATTGGTCCTACATGCTTCAAAACTGCCCCCCACTGCCAAATCCCAGACATAAAATATACACAATTCTTTGCACAATGAGAAACAGCAGCATGCCAGTGCTCCAAGTTTAATGTCTGATGTCTAGCAGTCAGGTGCAATGTGGATGACCTTTTTGCCTCCTTTCCTTTCTTCCTTTTCTTTTTATCATAGTTTCCTTCCTTTCTGCTTAGCATGCTTGGCTAGCCCAGCAGGTGTTGATGGATGAGAGACCAAAGCCAACACTGGCAGGGAGTACTCACTCCAAATTCCTGAGCTTGAGGTGGCATTGCTCGGACAAAAGGAACCACTGGATGGCTTAACCTTGTTTTATGCAACAGGTTGAAACAACGGTTGAGTTGCTACAAGGCACTTAGTGTGATATTACAAATCAGCCCAGCTATGTATGGTGTGTGGATGTGGTCAAACTGTAGTGTAAACCCATAATACATGTAAGATCTCTTAAAAAATTTGAGATACTCTCTCCAGCTCCAATTGCCAAAGGAAGGGAAAATCCTGCCCCACAGCTGAGCTAGTTTATATTGGCTCCACCCAGATGTTAAGAGCATGCTGGCCACCTAAAATTGCCCATCCTGTGCTATGAATGTGGTCCTTGACTTAGAACCATTTATTTAGTGACTCAATGGCACTAAAAAAAGGACTTACTACTAGTCCTTGCACTTATTGGTCCCCGTGGTTACATGATCAAAACTTGGGCACATGGCAACTGGCATGCATTTACAAAAGTTGCAGCATCCCGGAGTCATGTGATTGCCATTTGCAACCTCCCAAGCCAGTGTCCAATAAGCAAACTCATTGGGGGAATCTGGATTTCCTTAACAACCACTTGATTCACTTAACAATTGCAGTGATTTGCTAAACAAGTGTGACAAAAAAGGTTGTAAAATTGGGCACAACTCACTTAACAACCACCTTGCTTAGCAATGGAAATTCTCACCCTAATTGTGGTCATAAGTCAAGGACTACTCTTTCTCTAAACAGTTGGGAAAAATAACCATTATACAAAAAATAACCATTATACTTTTAGAACCCTTCTCCTATGGCTCTGGGTTCAGAAACACTTATGATGCCTTCATTTTCTTCTCTTCCCTTTCACATCTGCAGTTTGCATCATGGTCTGTGCACCCCGGAACCTAAAGGCATGTGGGAAAGGATCCAACATGCGACTTCCTCACCATCTCCCTGCCTTCTGTGCCCCTCATTAGAGTAGCCTTTCTGAACTCAGCAAGCTTCATTCCTGTGCACATGTGCCCAGCCTTCAGTTCTTGGCTTCTGATGGCTGGATGATGTCACACCCAAAAAACCGGGAAGGGTGTGCGTGTGTGCATGTGTGGGGGGGAACCAGTCCTGTGCTTTTCTGAAGAACCCAACCCTGATATGGTCTCAAATAATCATCTCCAGAGCTAAGATAATGATGACACAGTGGTAATTCAGCATTAGCAATGTGGATCTTTGCCCCCCCAGTTCTCCACCCATCTGAAAATGTAGGAGGCTGATAGTGCGCCAGATGTTCTGTCCTTGATGTGTCTTTCTCATTCTCTCCTTCAAAAAAAGACCAAAAAACATTCCCAGGCATCTATTTCCCCCTCTTTCATGGTTTCTGCATTGTTCTGAGTCTTTTTCTTTGTTTTGAAAAGCATCTTCCAAATCAAACAGGAAACCATCTGTTGGGGGGAAAGGGAAGGAACAATAGAATATCGATTTATTTTAAAAAGTGCAAAATGGAGCACAATTTCCTAAAGGCTCTGGACACCTCCGCCATGTGACTTTTGAACTTCTCTATCCAGGTGTTCTCAGACCCCAAGTTCAATCTGTTTCTTGGTGCTGAGTGATGTCCTTCCTGTACCTCCGGTCTGTCTCCCTTCCCTCCCTATTTTGTAATGCAGGGAAATCCACATTCAGTGCTTCTCGTCTTCTGCTACAGGCTCCCTTGCTTTATGCATGGTGCGCATCTCCATTTCTGTTGCTAAGCAAGGCAGTTGTTAAATGAGTCACACCTGATTTATGATCCTTTTTGCCATGGTTGTTAAGCAAATCGTTGTTAAATGATTCCCCTCTTGATTTTGCCTATCGGAAACCATCTGAGAAGATCACACTTGGCGATTGCATGACCTGGGATGCTGCAATGATTGTGGCCAAGCGCCTGAATTTTGATCATGTGATGGTCATAAGTGTGAAGGCTGGTTATAAGTCACTTTTCATTGCCATTGTAACTTCAAACAGCCGCTAAGCAAATGGTTGTAAGTTAAGGACTACTTGCAATCAAAAAGGGGGAGATTTTATTGGAATAGGTGTGCTGCGCCATAAGGAAGCTGCTTCTAGTAAAAAGGTTTTCAACCTTTTGCTGCCCTTTGGCGGATCCACAGCAGGTTGACAGTGAAGCTTTGTTTCTTGGCTTTTCTTTAGAGCCTGGCACAGGTTGCATTTTTGGTTTGGATTTGACTGTTTGAAAACTTTTTGCTAACAGTTGCTGCTAGATCCCTGAATCAGAAGCAGGGACGTGACTCTTCCATTGCTTGGGAACAGAATAACCACGTTGATTTAATACCTGGCCTCCCACAGACAACAAATATGAACTGCCCTGGCAGCCCCTTAAGTAAAGCTTTTAGGCCCAAATCATGATGAATTCCACCTGCAGGAATAGAAGAAGAGAAAATCTGTGCTACATTATATTGCCGCCTTGAGAGATCTGAGGGATTGGTATCAGTTTTGAAGTGATGCTGGATGAAACTGTTGGGCTTTTTCCTTGCTGCTTTGCCAGAAGTGGATCATTCGAAGGGCTGTAAATTCACAACTTACTGGTGAACAGCCAGTAAGTTTTGTCAACAGGAATTTTGGCCTTACCCATCACTTGGCAGAAAAACGTTGAGTCTCTTGGCTTATTAGAAAAAGGACTCTGTGAGTATGTGTGTGTGTGTGAGGGAGGGAGGCAGGGAAGGAAGGAAGGAAGGAAGGAAGGAAGGAAGGTTGAGTGGCTGGCTGGCTGGTTGATTGGTTGGTTCTTGTAGGACCATTTTTAGAACCAAAATGAATGGAATTTTCCAAATTGCCATTCCACAATTATGGAATTCCTAGGAGCTGTCTAACCATCATTTCCAACTTGCTGGGCTACAAAGTGTGAAAATGCCAAATCTTTTTCACCTACAATCTTTTTCCTTCTTCTAAAAAAAAGGGTAAAGATTTCCCCTGCCAGTCGTGTCCATCTCTGGGAGTGGTGCTGTTTCCTAGCCAAAGAGCCAGTGTTGTCTGAAGACGCTTCCATGTCATGTGGCCAGCATGACTATACATAGAGGTGCATGGAGCACTGTTGCCTTCCCACTGAGGTGGTACCTATTTATCTACTTGTTGTGTTGCCTCTCCAATCTTCTTTCATCTGAGATGTGCAGCTGATGCACGACCACAGTTCTGCTTTCCCCTGTCCCTTGTAGAATTCGTCTCTTCAGATTAAAACTTGGATGTATGCATTAATTTTAATGATGGTACAAATTGGCTTGCTGGTGCTGAGTAGGCTTACGTGCAGATGGCTTTTGACAAGGAAGGAGGACAGGAACAGACTGGCTACCTTAAGAGAGGGGAAGTGACTTACATTTCTTGAAACATATTTTCTCCCTTTCTCTCTTGGGCAGGGGTATCAGGCTTTCTGGGAAGAGCATCCATTTTCACCATTTAGTCAAGCCATGGGTGCTAAATGAAATGGGCACAGGGTGTGTGTGTTAAATGGAGCATGGCCTGATCCTGTTATAATGAAGCCCGAATAGTGGTGCTAAGAAGTCCTTGTGGCTCCTACTTGTTCCATCTATGGCATCATTTGGAGAAGGCTTCTCCTCCTAGGGACAGAGCATGCTAAATACTTTGCAAAAAGCCTAAATTCTCCTTTGACTTATTCGGAAGCCAGCTGGAGATGGAGCTGTGTTTCTCTTCCCTGCAAGAAGAAAAAGCTGGAGAAGCTTTTTGGAGGCAGGCCACCACTCTGGTCGAAACGCTCTGTTCTACCAGGAAAACTCCCTTTGATGGATGGAAAAGCTGCCTTCAGCAATGCAATGCCAGCTTCTAGCCTCAAGGCAGTGTTGCCTTTAAGAGCCAGAGATGGACATGGAGTCCATCTAGCATATAGAGCTTGTTCATCAGGGGAGGAAACTAACCTTGGAAGTGGTGGGTTCTCCATGCTTAAAAAGATACTGGTTGGCCACATGTCAGGGATGTCATACTAGTGGGTTCCTGTGTTCTGCCAGGGCTAGATGACCTCAAAGGACCCTTACATTCTGATTTTAAAACTCCATGGGAGTGTAGAAACTAGGTAGTTAAGTTGAAGCTGGTTTACCCATAGTGATTCCCAGAGAAACTAAATTTTCTTCAACCCACAGGTCCACTTTCTTACATTTTGAATTTGATATAGAAGAGATGACTATATTCATGCTTTAAATCACACAATAAATTTTTATTACTTGTCAATGTTGGCCAGGCTCCTTTGCTAACTCTCTCCATTCAGGAAGTTTGGAGATCAAGTCACTTTTCCACCCACAGCTGAGAAAATAGGTTTACTTTCATTATCCTAAAAAACAATTAAATGGGCGTTTTGAGTCCATAGAGACAACATCCTGCTTTCATTCATCCTGTGACTCCATGCAGAGCCTGGACAATGCGTGGCATCGTTTGAAGCTGCTGCACTACGCTACCACGCCTTTCTTGAGGATTGGGCAGGTCTACTCAGCTGGCTGAGCTGCCTTTCCCTTGGCCATGCTACTCTTAAGAAACAGCTGCCAGTCTTACTCACTGGTTTGAGTTCAAGAAATGCATGGCAGGGTTCAGAGCTGTCTTGCAGTGGAGAGGTGGTTGTGAAACCTGTTTCATCCTAAGATCTCAAACTTGGCGACTTTAAGATATATGGACTTCAACTCTCAGAATTCCCCAGCCAGCATTGCTTTTTTATATGTTGCAATAGGGCAGCCTGGTATGTCATTGCTGGTAGGGAATTCTGGGACTGAAGTCCACACATCTTGAAAAACACTGATTTAACCGATGAATAAATAAAAGCAACAACATAACAGGCTGCCCTGTTGCAACATATAAAAAAGCAATACATTAATTGTTAAAGCATTAACAATGCTTTGTTAAGAGAGTGGCATAGCATCAGTCACTTAATTTGTGCCTACAGCTGCAGAAACACCCATTATCTCAATTTAGGCTGTAGTGCCCGAAGAAGAAAGTGAAAAAAATTCAGTAAAGGAATAGGGTATTAATTAAAGGCTTAGATTAGGAGACTCATATTAAAGTCCCTTTTCATCCAAGGAATGGCTTTGAGTCAGCCCAACCTATCTCTCAGGGTGGGTGGTGGTTGAAAAGCAGGTTACTTTATTGGCCCAAGTGCAATATATGCATATTGCCCTGAAAGTTTTTTTTAATTCATATTTATAATCAACAGTTGAGTCACCATGAGTCAGTAGCATAATATTATTAAAGACTCTAGGTATTATTAGTGAAAAATCTCAGCATAAAACCATCTGTCAATGTACATACTGTAAATGAATTTTTAACAATCAAACGGTAAAAAAATCAGATGGCTATTTCCTCCTCCTTCAATTTAGGCATCTAAGACCTGTTTAAAATGGAAAATTTGAGCCATTCTGGGCTAAAGCTCAGAAGAAAGGGGTCCACGGGATGCATATTTCACTGTATTAGGACCACTGCAGAGGAGGCGATACACATCATTGGTTGAACATTAGTTTTATATACATGTATTTCAATTCATAGTATTCTTATTCTCATTTGTATATGTAAAACAGTACTCATACTAATAGAAGAAAGAAGAAAAAACCTATAATTGAACACAAAGTAATATAGAAAGAAGCAGAAAACAAAGACAGAGACAAAATGGAAAACAAAATGGCTTGTGCCTCTTGCAATAAATAAAGAAAAACAGTGACAAATGAAATCGTGACCATGCAGGATCACAGAGCTCAAACCTTCTTTTATGTCAAGAAAAGGGCATAGTTTGAAGGTAGAGGCTGATCCTCTGTCTTCAGTGCAAGACTTTAGATCTTGTCTTTCCAATGAAGTGGCATGATCTTTTTAATTGCTCTCTGTGCTTAAGGTGTTCCGTGTTCCTCCCAATTTATTAGGGTTTCTGTGTGTAATTCAACATCACATCAATAGCTCTTAAGCTGCTTTCCCTTCCCACAAAGGTATTAACAGTAAGATGAATATTAAATGGAATAATTGTAGAACCAGCCCAAATCATTTGTGCCTAAACAACACTTTTTAAGGTATAAAGAAGTGTTTCTCAAACTTGGCCACTTTAATGTGTGAACATTGGGAAATTCTGGGAGTTGAAGTCCACACATCTTAAAGTGGCCAAGGTTGGACACCCCTGGGTCATGTGAACCTCGTCAGTGTCACGATTTGGCAAGCACAGCCAAATGATGGCTTATTAAAAAAATAAAATTCTGCATTAAAACTTCTCCTAGGTCGCCTTCAAAGTTGCCAGAAAGTGACAAAGAGTGCTGGAACCAACCCATCACTCGGCTTCCTTCTGTTTTCCTTCTCTAGTTGTGCTTGCTCAACAAGTGACTGTCCACAATGAAATCAACGGCTTCCTGGGGAAGAAAGTGGTCCTGCCCTGTAACATTGCAATAACCGAACCTGAGATGAAGGTCAGCCAAGTGACCTGGGTTAAAGAGGTTGGAGGCCGGAGGCAGAATGTGGCCGTGTACCATCCACTACATGGACAAAACTATCCAATGGAGAAGAACAGCAGCCGTATCCATTTCTCCACAAAGTCCTTGACTGATGCCACACTAGTCTTCGAAGACCTCCTCATGAAGGACGAAGGCACCTACTCGTGTGAATTTGCTACCTATCCCAACGGCAATGAAGTAGGCACCACCAACCTGGTTGTCCTGGGTAAGAACCATCACCTGCCTTCAGCCCCCAGGAAACATACCAAACTAAGTTGTGATCTGCCAAATGGTGATTTGTGAAGGAATTTGTAAGGCATGGCTCCACATGTTGGATCTACCTGCAGATGGTAGAATTGCATTGACCCAGTCCACACACCACTGGAGGGCAGAGCCAAGCAAGCCATGTTATGGCAATGTGTGAACTGTAGGAGAACACAGAGATAACCTTGGAAAAGATACATGGCAACCATTGGTAAAACATGAGCTTAGCCCAGGAAAACAGGAAAGTGTAAGGAAGAAACTCAAAATTGCCCAGCCTTGATTCTCTTTGGTATAAGGGAAACACTTAGACTTTCAAGATCCCACTGTTATAACCTAGATCAAGAAGACAGAATTCTAATATTCCTTGTGTCTGCTTCCTGACCTGAAGGGCTGTCAAAATCTGATTTTTGAGTCCTAAAAGAGATCAGCTGACTTCAGGCTGAAAGAAATCTATATTATTTGCTTTAGGCTCCGACTTCCAATAATAATCCTCCTGAGACTTTATAATTTTCTAAAGGCAATAGAAAGAAATCTGTTAAATAAATTACTTAAATAAATTAAGTGAAAAAGAGAATTTTAAAGGTGCAGCCAAAGCAGCACCCACCTTTCTCAAGACACATATCAGCCATCCCAACCTTGCCTGAAACTTCTGGTGCGTTGGTCTGCAGCCTCCTAATTCCCGACAAGCAAAGCCAAGCACATCTCTGGCTGTATCCATGCATCTTTTAATGAAGTCTTCTGACAGTTTTGAATGACTTCCCAGGGGCTGTTGTGACTAAACAGATTTACTAGGTCATGTATTCTAGTACTGCGAGATAGCGGCGTGGCCCCATCCTTGCAATTAATTTACAGGCCACTCATCACAGCATGGTGAACTAGACTAATTATATGAGTATTAGGTTATTTTCTGGAGCAAAATATCAATCCCTAAAGGCTTGAATCTGCTGAGACCTAACAGTATTTAGGAATCAGTTCTTTAATGGTCCATGCAAAAATAGTGAGTAAGGGTACTGTTCCAGGTTCCCAGGTCTGAAAATTGTGATCACTCAAGAAATATAGAGGATTCCTTTTTCCTGGTTTGGGGGTCTTGTTAAACAAGTTGGCAGACCTTTAGGTGAACATCTGCCCACCCCATAAGGAAGCTGCTGATTTAAATTGCAAGGTTTCTGCAATTTTCAACTCTGCAGAAGCATATCATTATAATAGAAGTATTTGGTGAAGTCCTCCACTTGCAGAGATTCTCAGTTTCCTTTTTGTAAAAATGTAAGACAGGTAGTCCTCAACTTAGAACCAGAATTGGGACCAGAATTTTTATTGCTAAGCAAGGTGGTGGTTGAGTTGCACCCAATTTTATGACTTTTTTGCCATGGTTCTTAAGGAAATCATTGCAGTTGTTAAGTGAATCAGGTGGTCATTAAGCAAATCCAGCTTCTCCCATTGACATTGCTTGTTGGAAGCCAGCTGGGAAGGTTGCAAATAGCAATCACATGACCCTGGGACGCTGCAACTGTCATAAATATACACCAGTTGCCAAGTGCCCCATGACCGTGGGGATGCTGTGATGGTTATAAATGCGAGGACCAGTTCTAAATAATTTTTTTCAGTGCCTTTGTAACTTTGAACAAATTGTTATAAGTCAAGGATAACTTGTTTGCAAAGAAACAGACGTGTTTCTTTTCAGCAATGCCAACTGAAAACTCTGAGATGAAATGAGTGGCTATATCAAAATTGTCCAAAATTTCCAGCAATTTGGGGTAGAATCCCAATTTTGTATCACCCTGCAAAAGTAAGGTATCTCCTAAGAATGATTTTACATAAGTTGTAATTACAAAAATTATAGTAATTAGGGATTTTGCCCTATGCACTGTGCTTCTACCTAGAACTGGAGTTTGCTTCTCTCTGAATTTCTTTTAGCCCTTACGATTATGGAGGAATCAGTAAGAAAATCTTCCAAATTTCTCTTCTTCCCTTTTATTTAGAAATTCCATTCATTTTAGTTCCAGGAACGGCAACACCTCAGGAACTAAATGATTACAGAAGTTTTTCCCCAAAATAGAAAAAGTCAGCTTTGAAGGCAGCCCTGGGTGGGAAAATCTGGCAAATGATGAGAAAATTGTATAAGAGTATCTTGTCTGTTATCATTTTCCCTTCAAAATGTTGTATTTACGCTGTGCAAATTAGTTTTAAACAAAGGTCCCCTGGCATACGTTTGGAACTAACACTGGGGTCCTTTCCCCATGCCAGAAATGGGGCAACTGATGTAAAGAAAAAAATAGGCTCCAACCCATAACTCCCCAGGGGGTCATAACCATACTTTAAATTGTCCTCTTTGGAACTTGAGAAGAAGACCAGGTGAGATTCCACGCCACCCATCTCCTTCCCTGCATGGCAGAGGAAGCTCCTGCAAGGGTCAAGAAAGAATTCAGCCCAGTCTCTTTCCTGAACTGCTAGATCTTTACAATGGGGCTTCATCTAGGGCATTTTGGGCCAGTCTCAGGAAAATCCCAGCAGATGGAGAATCCTTGCATTTGAAATCAGTGGCTTCCAACCCTTTACCTGGGTGAACTGTTAGGCTAAGCTGAGAGGTGGGTGGACAACGTTATGGGATTTTGATTGTCCCATTTAGCCACCATCTGATCTATTTACTTGGAAGGGGATGCTGTAGGGCAGTGCTTCTCAACCTTGGCAACTTTAAAATATGTGGACTTCAACTCCCAGGATTCCTCATCCAGCATGCATGTTCAACTCCTTGAATTCAGTAGAGTTGAAATTCCCATATCTTAAAAGTTGCCATGGTTGAGAAATGCTGTTCTAGTGTATGGTCAGCCTGGTCTTCAGGTTAAGTATGTTCCGCGAATGCAACCTTTTCACCTGAACCTCTCTTTCCAATCCAGCCAAGCCCAAGAGCAGCTCTGAGGTCATGGAGGTGAAGGTCAGCAACATGGAGCAGCCTGTGGCCATGTGCACATCTGCAAATGGAAAGCCATCAGCTCGCATCACCTGGCAGTCAAGGCTGAAAGGCAACTCCACAATCAACCAGACAAACAACCCTGATGGTACCATCACCGTCACCAGCCGCTACAACATGATCCCCACCAAGGAGGCCAACGAGCAACAGATCACCTGCCTTGTCGAACACATAGCCCTGCCACAACCGGAGTCCTTCCCTGTCCGGCTTTCCATATTGTGTGAGTGGTGTGTCATGGCTTTCAAGACTAGAAGGGCTTGGCTATGGAGTTTATTTCTTGGTTAAATCTTTAGGAGTCCAACTCAGTACACATCATGTTCCTGCCATGCATTTTTGTCCTCAGTGACAGTCCTGTGTGATAGGCTGCGCAGTGAGAGAGAGAGAGAGACTGGTCCAGTGTCCTCTGGTAGCTTCCATGGCTGAGAAAGGATGGGATTTTCCCACTCCTAATTCAGCACCTTAATCTTTGCACTGGGCTGGCTCTCTTGGCACCTGAGATGATAGCCCATAAGTCATTGTGTCTTTTGACTTCCAAGTCATGAGTAAGAGGGATTGGCTTAAAGTCACCCAGCTTGTTGCTGTACCTAAGGGTGGATTAAAATCTGGCTCTCCCCACTCTTAATTCAACTTTTTCCCCAGTACACCACACTGGCTTTAAGGAATTTAGCCTTCCTGCCTATATTATATCTAGATTTAGGTTTGTTTATTTATTTATTTATTTTATTACACACATTTCTATGCCGCCAATTTCCGAAGACTCTTGGCGGCTTACATAGATTAGTTATTTTTATACAGTAGTGTAAACTAACCACCCCCCGCTGGCCGGCGATGTTGCATCCGGGCATCTCTGCAGCTCCTGCTCTGCCCCCAGCAGGAGGGTGGACCACCTTCGACTCGCTGCTCGCCCTCTCGCCGCTCGACTCGCCCGTTCCGCCGAAGCCGGCCAGCTCCCACTGAAGTGGTACCCAATTTATCGACTTGCCAGTTTTTACGTGCTTTCGAACTGCCAGGTGGGCAGAAGCTGAGGCTTAGTAACAGGCGCTTTCCCCGTTATGTGGAGCTTGGGAATCGACCTGCCGGCATGCAGGCCATTTCTGGTTGACATAACTGGCAGCATTAATCCACTGCACCACCGCACCTCATTTATACTCTAGGTAGATTTTCCCC
>JANHZU010011054.1:420466-441085 GCA_032468055.1 Acrochordus granulatus | reverse complement strand
TAAGAAATGGCACTGTCTGTGTAAGAGGAGACACTATTTTGGTGAAAGAAAAACATCTAATATCTGTCCATATTCAGGGCAGGTTTAGGTATAGTTTAGAGAGACAATAATGGCATTGACTGCTTTCCTTAGCTCTAGGAAAGGATTTATATGTAGTCCTCAACTTACAACCATTCATTTCGTGACCATTCAAAATTACAGTGGCACTAAAAAAGTGACTTATGAGAGGTCCTTGCACTTAAAAACCCATCGCAGCGTCCCCACGGCCACACGATCAAAACTCAGGTGCTTGGCAACTGGCACGTATTTACAATGGTTACAGCATCCCAGGGTCATGTGATTGCCATCTGCAATTTTCTTAAATGGCTTTCGACAAGCAAAATCAACAGAGGAAGTCAGATTCATTTAACAGTCATATGATTCACCTAACAGCTGCAGTGACTCACTTAAGAACTGTGGCAACCAAAGTTGTAAAAGCAGGCATGGCTCGTTTAACAGCCATCTTGCTTAGCAGTGGAAATTCTGTTCTCAGTCATGATCATAAGTGAGGATTACTGTAATGTCATTGATCGCTTTCCACAGATCCAGAACAGGCATTGAAATGTTTTACTTATATTAATCTGGAAATATTTTTGTTTTAAAATATGGGGATAGAAACTTCTGGGCTTACTTTCCTACAGATAAAAGCACCATTATGGGAATTTAATGTCAAGCTAGGCCTGCATAAACTGGACCACCACTGCTCCCAAATGCCTGGAGGACACTGCTAAATAGGCACAGAAAATGTCTATTCTTATCATATTAAGAATTGCAAACTCTGCTGGCAACCTTTGAGAGGCTCAGGTAGTTGCATCCAAAACATTTGGGGGGTGCAAGCAGACAATTGTAATGAGACTTATGTCAGCTATGTGAGATTGTTTAATGAAATTTAAATGTGAGTTAAATCAAAGTTAGGTTTTCTCCTGGCTTGGTCAGTTTCTTTGTACTGGCCTTTGTGACTGAGTGCAGCCTTAGTTTCTGTTCAAAGGCACTTTGCCAAAAAAAAGGACTCCCATTTCTGAATCTGCATATACCGGGTGGCAGTTCTGCATTTTTGAACTTTCTATCTCAAGTGTGACCTTGTGTACAATCCACAGCAACTGGCAATTCTTTAAATGATTGCTCTGTTACAGAGATTCCCTGCCCCCAGTTTCTTCTGAGAATCTTAAGTGTGGGGTCCATTCATTTAATGACTGTTTAAAGTTACAACAGCACTGAAAAAAGTCACTTACAGAGGACCTCGCACTTACAACCGTTGCAACATTCCCATGGTCATATGATCAAAATTTGGATAGTTGTGTGCCCTGTAAAAAGACAAATAAGCAGAGAGGGTTAAGCCCCTGGCCAGTGGTCAAGGATGACACACGCAGACATTCCCCGCTCTGTTCTATCTTGTGAGATAGGCTATGCTGAGAGTGAGTGGCCAAGTCAAGGGAGAATTTGAACTTCACTCTCCTTGATTGTCGACCGGAAGGCTGGCGTAGACCCAGGCACTGCGTAACGGGGTGAGCTCCTGTTATTTGCTCCAGCTCCTGCCAACCTAGCAGTTCAAAAGCAAGTAAATGAATAGGTTCCACCTAACCTAGTGGGAAGGTAACAGCATTCCATGTGCCTCGGTGTATAGTCATGCCGGCCACATGGCCACGAAGCGCCTTCAGACAACGCTGGCTCTTTGGCTATGAATCAGAGATGAGCACCACCCCATAGAGTCAGACTGAAAGGGGAAACCTTTACCTTTTACCTCCTTGATTTAAGTCTGGTATTTTAATTCCTCCACCACTTTAAACATTATTATAACATTATAATATCTCAAAGAACAGCACCTGCCTATCCCAGGCCCTTGGGAAGGATGCAGTAGGTGGACAAAAATACCAAATCCAGCCTACACATCTGGCTGGCTGAACAACGAATTATAATACTTATTAATAATATAATTTAGATTATTTATACATTTATAAATAATAACTCTGCTCCATCAGCTTCAGAGGCCGTTGTGACCTTCATGCTGGCCACCATGCTTGCCACTTCTGGGTCGTGAGCATCCTTCTAAAACATTACAGGACAGCCACCTTCAAAAATACCTTCTGCTGGGGGAGCAGGTGCCCGGGGCTCGCAGGCAGTCTGAGCTGCTGACTGCAGCCTGTCTCCACAACCACCTGCCTACTCAGGAAGGAGCTCGCGTGTCTTCAAAGGAGTCAGCTGAGCACCCCATCAGCAGGTGTGACCAAGACGCTGTTTTGAAGAAACACAGAGCCGTTAGCCGTGGTTGCACTTCTTTGTGCTTGCAGATAATAATTAGGTGGCCCCCTTCTTCTGTGGGATCTTATACACTGCAGGGGGACACTTGAGCTGGAAACCCTTTAAGTATCTGAATGTTGAATCCTTTCCATAGGTAGTCCTCAATTTAAGACCGGTCATTAATGACCATTCCAAGTTACAATCGACCCTGAAAAGGGGGCTTTGGATTGCATTCAAAGTTCCCGTGTCCAGCACACACACACACATACTCTGCGATCCCGTGACTGCATTTTGGGCGCTCAGCAACTAGCCTGTATTATGCAGCTGTTTGTGACACCCTGCAGTTACGTGCCAGCGATTTATGACGGTTTTGCTTCATTTCCAGCAAAGCACACCCCCTAGCAAACAATGGGTTTGCTTTACAACCACCGGAAAAAAATCAGATGTGGTTGCATAATGACCCACTTTATGACCACTGTGACAGACAGTCAACACTGTGGGCTCAGTTATGGTCATAACTCTCTGTGTACACAGAGAGACACACACACACGGAGACAGAGCATGTTTGATGGCTTCCCATCTCTTTTTGAGACAGAGTGCTGTAATGCTCTGGTAGAGTGGCCGCATCCTCTCCAGCTCCATCCAGTTAATCTTAGCCAGTGGGCTTTTCAACAGCCTTGCCATGAAACAAGTCAGCTTGTTTCCTTCTCAGCCTGTTCTGTGACTCTGTGGCAAATTTCTGGGTTGCTGGGTTTTTGTTTTAATTTCCTTCTACCCTCCTGCTAAGCCAGGACGATGACCTGCCTGTGAATATGCAAGCTTGGGGATCATGGGAGTGTAATCCAGTACGTCTTGTCGTGGCGAGGGGGCTTGCGTGGCTCAGTGATGAGCTATGGGCAGGTCATAGCAGAGAGTTCTGACAAAATGTGACCCTCCGGAGAAGGACATGGCAACCCACTCCAGTATCTTTGCCAAGAAAACCCCATGGCTAAAAGATATGATGCCCGAAGATGAACCCCCCAGGTTGGAAGGTGTCCAGTATGCTACTGGGAAATTGCAGAGGGCCATCACAAGAGTGTGGCTAGGAGTGTGCTGAAACCAGGATCTGACCTCTTGGTTCACAAGGTCTCTTCTACCTTTGTGAAAAGGAATGGGAAAATTGTGCTTAAATGAGTGCATTCCAAGTATGTGAAACTCTTCTTTTGCATGAACAGATGTTGTGTACTTGGACTGAAACAGATAATGGGAGAGCGTGGTAGGGATAGTTTCGGGGCCAGAATGTGAATTTGAGCACTCTGGTTGTAGGAATAGATGTGGCGAATTAAGCAGGAAGCAACACAACTTGAAGCCAGTGCTCTGAATGTAGCTTCCTTGATAATTTATTTATCAAATCTACCACCCATTACACTAGCATGACTCAGTGATCTGTGTTTCTCAACCTTGACAACTTCAAATCCCAGAATTCCCTGCCCAGCATGCTTTGACAGGAGTAGACTTTCCCCTCCCAGCCAAGGAGTTCTTGAGATTGAGAAACATGGATCTTGATTCTTCTGAGATGTTGTTGGAGAAACACAACACCAGGAAAGCCAGAAATCTGTTATTCTGCTTCAGATTGGTGTTTCTCAGCCTTGTGTGGTCTTATACTTCCATGAATTCCTATTAATGGGATTCAACCTGGGGATTCTGGAAGTTGGAGTCCACACATCTGGAAGCTACCAAGGTTGGACACCACTGTTATCAAGAGTTGGCCACAGTTCTTGGCTACTGTGCTGTACATCTGGACAAGACATTCTGTTCTCTCCCAGCTGTTGTGATCTATTTTCACACAAGGATAGGAGCCCACTAAGCCTGTTGTGATACTGAACCCCTCCACAGATTATGAGTTTGTTGTTCAAACCCATAACCAATTATTTTCATCCTTTACCCCATCCAGGCTGTGGTCTGAGAAGGCATGCTTAACAGCTGTTGCTACTTAAGAGGCCATTACAATGGCTTAGAGTGCTAAATTTTGGAAAAAGGTGAAAACAAGGTCAAATTCCTGTCCTGACTTTATAACCTTGTCAAATTAAAAATATATCCATGATGCTCTCCTGAATTGCTTGTTCTAATGGCTTATGATCACCATAAACCATAGTCTGACTTAACACAAGATGCTAGGCCAAAAAATGATTAACTGGTTTGTGGATTCACATGTTCTGTAAACCCAACACATATTAGTGTCGGGTTCGTGGAGTTGCGTGAATGCAAACAACTGAATTGATTCAAACAACCCTGATTCAACCAGGCATGAATAATATAACTTTTCTTAGTTTGCTTAGGTTTGGCTTAATCCAGTCTGTGAACTGAGCCATTCCAGTTTATAAAGTTTGGTGCATGATTTAACATGTTAAAAACCCAACTAAACCCAACTAACATGTTAAAAACCCAACTAATCACTAATTGTGATTTGCCCAATAAACCCAAGAGACAGACAATAATTTAGTGTGAAGTATAAACCTGGTCAACTTTTTTTTCTATCTCCCTGATCTCGACAAGTGAAGTTTCTGCTTGTTATGTCTCAGAGGAAAATAGAAAATCTAGGGAAGCGTTACAGCAAAATTTAAAAAAAAATCGCAAAACTTTCTCAAAAAAGGCAGCTGGACTTTTATTATCTGACAAAATAGAAAGACATTTCAAACCCCCATCCAGGGGACTTCATCAATTCTAAGTGGAAAGGAGAGAGATAAATTGACAAAGTCCCCTGGTCGGGGGACGAAATGTCTTCCTATTACATCAAATAATAAAAATCCAGTTGCCTTTTTTGAGAAAGCTTTGCAGTTTTTTTGCAATTTTGCTATAAATCTTGACCTGGCTTAATGAGACTATACCTAGACATCTAGGGAGATGTCCTTTCAGGAACGGCAGAATTAACTCACCAGGAAATTGAAAATAAACAAGCACCTTCCATGACTTGGGCCCGCATGCAAATACCACAGGTAAGTCATAAATGCTTGCAGCGGTTATGTAGTCCATTTACAAGAAATCGGGCAGCTTTTCTCAAAACATAGTTGAGTCCTTGGGATAGTAATAGCTAAGCCAGGAAGGCATTTATAATTAGTCCCGTGTCATTGCACATCTGGCAACAGGTTTATAGGGCAGATTTTCCAAACATAGCTCTTCTCGGGATCTCGTTCCTTAGCCTGACTTGAAAAAACTACCAGTGAAGATGTGGATTTTGGGTGCAGGCAGCCAAAAGCTGGCAGTTTTGGGGTGGCCGAGTCTACTCTTAAAACGGGGCAGGGGGGATGAATCAGTGATGCAAAATGTGCAATCCTCCGTCATCCACAGGAGAAAAAAAAGGATCATGTTGCAGGATTGTTTCCCAGTTCATTTGTGTGGTTCCAAATTCTTGGATTTGGCTCCGTGGCGGGAGGCCAGAGAGAACTGGGTGGCACTGCAAAGTTCTCAGCCCTTTTCTGGATGGAGAAGTCCATCGCAAGCCTTCCAACATCACAGAGGAGAAAAAAATATTAACCTTTTGGACTTCATGTTCAAAGGCTGCTGCGTTCACATAATGCGTTGGCACAGTATAGTTTGCACTTCTGGGCGAAGTGCACACATCCATCCTTGGAGATAATGCAAATTAAGAGTCGATAAGTGAGTGCATTGTGTGAACTCAACTAGGAATGGCTTAGGCAGTGTTTCTCAACCTTGGCAAGTTTGAGGCAAGGGGACTTCAGCGCCCATAATTCCCTAGCCAGGCCCCCCCATGGCTGGCTGGGGAATTCTGGGAACTGAAATCCCCATGCCTCAAACTTGCCAAGGTTGAGAAACACTGGCTTAAAACAAACCCTGGCTGTGTGATGAACAAAATCTGACCGAAGAGTGGCCTAAAACATTATTTACAAGGAATTGTCTATCATAAACCTCTCCCAGCAGAAATTTTGCAAAGCCTGGCATTATTTGTTTAACTCTTCAGGTTAACCACCGTGATTATATGCTGGAGCATATTTTAGTGGAGATTTGGAAAGAAAACAAAAGATAGCACAAAGTTAATTTTTAATTGTGTTCTTTGGAAACAAGAAGATTTTGTTGACACGGGATTTGGAAAGGTGCATTAGAAGGTGAAACGATCGGGAATTTGAAAAAGGCATATTTTTAAAGAAGCCGTATTGGGTTTTCTCTGAAAGGTGAAGAATGGGCCAAGCAAGATATTTTTTCTTCTCCACCCAGTGACAATCAAAATATTTTTGTCCTGTTTCCAAAGAGACCTTCGTTCAGATAATAATCCCTCGATCCCATTATGATTTGAGTGCTTCTCCTTGATTATTTTTACCAGCTGCATTCAGATTAAAAGGATTCTCGTAGGTTGGAAAAAGCTAAGGAGCATCCATCTTCTTTCTTCTTCTTTTCCCTGCTTCTGGCTCAGCTATTTAAGGGGATAATACGGCTCTCTGCAAAAATTCTGCACCTAGTAACACCCTCCCTCCCTCCCCAAAAAAAATCCACATTAAATGATGCAAAGCCTGTCATGTTAAGGGTAACCCAAAATGACATGCATCGGGGTTGGAAATATCTCTCGTATCAGCTCAGTAGGGTGGGAGAGCAGAGGATTTTCCTCTGCAATGGCCAAAAATAAGATAAATGCAATCTTAAGACTGGAAGGGGGAAAATGACTTTTTTTTTAAAGCCAAGCAGGGACTTCTTACACATTGGTCACATCGGCTCTTTTCCCGAGGCCGAAAGTACAGCCTGTTTTTTTTCCTCTTTTATCGAGTTTCATGTAAACAGGGGCAAAGGCATTCCTAAGGGAGGGGCTGAAACTGTGGAAGGAAATGCGGTGGAAGCAGTTCAGCTTGGCAAACGGTGTCTCCCGAAGCAGCGTTGGCACCGTGAGCTTCTCTTGCGGTTTCGCTCGCATTCCTTTGGTTGGTATGAAATGAATTTCACAATTAGGTAAAGATCAGGGGTCCTGGCCAGCCAATTACTGCACCTTCCCTAACCTGATCGCTTCCCGATGTTTGAGGCTGCCACCCCCAAAGAGCATCCTCGTTGGTGGTCACGAAGGATGGGAGCGGCATGGCCACAGAATTGGCAGGTGCCCATTGGGAGCACTGCCAGACGTTGGGGTGGGCAGGCAGCAAAAGTTAAAATAATAAAGCAAGTGCATTGCAGTGCGAGCCAAGCTTTTGTTTTTTTCTCCACCATCACCCACCACCCGGTCAGTGACCAGACTTTGGCGTGGGAGGGCATCAGCATAACTTTCCAGCACATGCTGTTGTCATCTCTAGAGAATTTGAGATTGCTGCCTCCTGGAAATGAACCTTGGACTCCCGTTTCTAATTCTCTGAAACCTCTTCTCTTCCCGGAGTGGCCAGGTTTCACTCCTACTGGTTCCCCTTCTCTCCCTCCAGGACCCACCCCTCTGACTCACCCACTGTGCCAACTCCCTGGCCATTCTGACTCTGCCTCCCCAAAGCCTGTTTCTTCATAGCACCTGAGAGAGTGGATCATCCCAGCAGACAGAGTGGATTACCTCTCCAGTCTGGCCTGTTTGGCAATGACAGCCTGCCTTCTTCAGCCAAAGACTGCTTTTCAGCTGCAGCTCACCAGTGGTCCTCTGGGCAAGAAGTCAGTTTGCCAAAGCCTCGGCCTGCACCACAGGGAGGCAGGATAGAGGATGGGTGGCCCTCCGGATGAGGAAATGCTTGAGATGGGACGGGCTTCACATGTATAAAGACATATGCACATGGGTGAGGATGTTCTGCTTGCTAGCAGGAATAGGGATGCAGAGCCTTTCTCGTCTTGGGAAATGGGGGATGCTCCTCAATAGTTACAGCAGGGATGGAGGGTAGGGGCCCCCCAAAAATGGTTGAGCTGACCAGCCCCAGACTAGCCAGTGTCGGGATTCTGGGAGCTGAAGTCCACCCAGCTTCAAGAGGCCAAGGTTGAGAAGCATTGGGTTAGGAAACGCAGTGAATCGTGTGGGAAGGAAGGAGTCCTTCCAGGGAGGTGTTGCCTGCTTTGCCTTCAGGGCTTCAAGGTCCAGGCTCCTGGTGGTGCTTTGCAACTGACCAACTCTTCCCTCTTTCACCCCGGTTGTGCCCGGAAGCTAAAACCCTTCCCTTGGCTGACATTGCTTCCTGCTCTAGGCCCAGAGGATATCAGAGGCTGATGCATGATCGCCTGTCCTCCCAGCTGTCTCTGAGCTGCTTGAGTCACTTGCACCACCCTTGCCGTTTGAGTCCTCCTCCCTCCCTCTCCTTCTTTCCACTGCCCCTTTCTCCCTTTCTACAGCCAGATGAAACCAGGGCTTAGACGCCTGGGTGGAGAGTGGGTAGGGCATGCAGTGAAAGGTGAGAGTCAATGATCATAGAACAAGGAAGGGTGGAACATGACATCACCACCACTACAGATGTGCATGCACTTCCTCTTCCTTCTGGGCCAGGTGGCTGGGGAAGATGCTGAAATGGTTTGCTTTACTGCATAGCTGGCTGGGGAGCTCTGGCAGTTGAAGTCCACACATCTTCAAGTTGCCAAGGTTGAGAAGCACTGGCTTAAGTCTACTCCCAGTGCCATGCACTTCACTCACAACCAAGACTAGAGGTTTTTCCTTTGCTCCTGATCGCTGAGGATGCTCTGCCTAGCCAAATCTAGCTGAACTGTACAGTAGTTGGCTTCACAGAACATGATCCACAAACGTGCCATTCCATTAGTGTCTCATAAAAGCCAAGCTTTTTTAATTGTATTTATTTTTAATTATTAAACAAATTTATATGGCTGCTCAGCTCACACATGGGATGGTATCATGTACATCACAATGTCAAAACGATGCAGATAAATGTATGTAACGATGGCATGGCATACATGACAGTGATTTTCTAACTCGGGCTAAGTTCAACTGATGCTCTTCTCCAGGCTTACTCAGCACATTGAACAGGAAATGAATCAATCACATTTTAGCTTCATAAAAGGAAGCCCAACTGTTTGGGGTTAGTTGAACATTCAGTGCACGGGTGCTGGGCAATTGGATTAATTCAGTTAACTATGGTACAGTCATGGTTTGCATGTTTGCTGTGAAGACATTTAAACAAGCTACATGGTTGGTTGTACGAATAGATTCCTGCACAGGACAGGAAGTTGAATTAAATTATCTCCAAGGTAGCTTTCTTCCATCCTATGTTGTGTGTGTACACATACATATAATGTGATACAGGTTTTACTCTGTTTCTGCATTCACACAACCTATGTAATCTAGATTTTCTGAGTTTGCAATGACACACAGAAGTGTAAACTAAACAGGTTTGGATTTTTGCAATACACCCATCCAAATTAACCAGGGTTAATGCTAACAAGCTTAGCATGTTGCATGGACTAAGTCTTTAACTGGCCCAGTTAGGCATATGAAAAACATCAGAGAGAGCCGGGCGGGTAAGTGAAGCTCCTAACCCTATGGGGCAGTTTGTCTGATCTCGCAATTTCAGTTCCAATTTCCTTCATTTGAAAAAAGAGTAATTCTTCTCTTCCAAGGGCAACAATTATCTCTCCTCCTGCTTTCCTACATTTATCTTCCCCACCCCTCTTGCCCTCTCCTTCCAATTCAGTATTCCTAACAGACCCAGCTTCTTGGCAACAGAGCTGGTGTCAGAAGAATTCCACTGGAAACCTTCCTCTCGGTCTAAAAATAATAATCTTGAGCTGCTGCAAAAGAGGCCATGAGCCACCACTTGCTCCAAGCTTGTCCATGCATAATGCAGGGGGCTGAGTGTAATTATGGGTTTTCCCAGGAGGGCTGCATGGGGGAATCTGTTGCTGGATGAACATGCCAAGCTGGCAGCAGTAGCACGGCACAGGGAAGGCCGTGTTTCAGCTTGTGAGTGTACCATGTGGGAATTTCTGATGCTGCTTCCGCACAAGGGGGAATTTTGGGTGCCTCTTAGGAGAAAGGAGGATTCTGAGTTGTCCTTGCCCTGCGTGGACAAGGACACATTTGTTCTCTGGTGCATGGATGAGTGGACAGAAAATGGCCAGAAAAGAACAGCCACTCTGTTTTTTAGAGTTTAGGGTTGCCATCTTGTTTTATGGGTATCTGTTCCTGCACCTGTTAACAACAGCTTTTCCTATAGGCATTCACCACTATGCATCAAGCCCTTAATGAAAAGCACAGGTGGGCAGTTCAGGTGAGGTCTTTTCTCCCACCGATGCCCTCCTGAAGAATATCTGTAAATTTTAACCCTTCCCACATGAGCCCCTTCTAAGGCAGAGAAGCACCATAGTCCTAGTACAAGTGGTAAGAATGGAGAAAGTCAAACTGATTTTATTTAAGGCAGCATTCTCCAAGCTGGCTCTCTCCAGATGTAATCCTGTATCTCTGGAGCTCCACCAGTGGCTCAATCACCAGACCCTGCTGTTTTTTTCTAGAGCAGGCTGGCAAGTTGTGGACCCTGATAGCTGTTCCCCCACAGCACAAAGAAGCCGTAGCCTAGCAGTGGCAGAGAGATAAAAGGGGAAATCCCAGCATTCATTCTCAGAACTGCATACTTATTCACTTCTTGCTTAGAAATTAAATCAGATAAAAGATAATTATAAGTTGTATTAATTATGTTGTTATATATGCTTCTGCTTTCCGTAATACGTTTTGCGTCTGTCGGTCTTGGAAAAAGGCAAAGAACTAAACTTGAAACCCCATTTTCTGATTCCTAGGAAGCTGATTGGTGCTTTCCAAGAATGCCTCCGTTGTTGCTGTGTATTTTAGGAACTAGAAACTTAATTTAAATAAAGGAAAAAACCTTTTCTTGAAAACTTAGGAGGGTTTTCTTGAATATTCATCCCTATATCCAGCATCAACTCTGGCTTGTGCAGAGTACAATTGCTTAGAAACCAGGAAAACTTGTTTTTCCCTGTATATCCACAGCACCATGCCTGTTTTATCCCAAATTAGAGATATCAGTTTTCACTTTGGGGATTCCCATCCTCACTGCCAGCCATAGTCACCCAGATGTTCCAAAAACCCAACAGCTGAAGTTGTAAGAGAATGCAGTCAATACATACTTCCCTGCTGTGCCCACCCTCCCTTTCCCCCTCTGCAAGGTGGAGAATAAGAGGCAATTTGATATACTGATAGAAGAGAATATTTGTAGCTCACAGTTGAATTGTGGAGTCCTTGGTGCTCTCTGAGCTTAGTTGTTTTCTTGCAAATGTTTCATTATCAAAACTAGATAACATCAGTGCTAGAAGGGAGTGAGGTTTGCTTTCTTTATATACTGGTGGTTTGCCCCATCCAACACCAACTAGCAGTAAGAAGACATGATGAAAATGCCTTAATTTCAACAAAACATGGACAGGCTTAATCATAGTTTTGAGTGGGAAATCGAGAGCATCCTAGACTAAGCCAAGTCAAAAAATGCTAGAGAATTCCTGAAAGCCTGGCACTCTGACAAATCAGCCATAAACAGGCACATTCGGCTAAACAACATCTATATAACATTCAAAAGAGACAATCAAAATGAAACAAAAAGGTCAAAATGCCTCCTCAGCAACAATCAACACCCAGGTAAACAGAGATTAACATGAAGATTAACACGAGACCAACAAATCAAGAAATTAACAACATCCAGTCAAGGAAATAGCAACTCAAACAAGCTAAACGGCCTAAGAACACTCCCCGCAACACTGACAGGGCAAGCCACTAGTATATAAAGACAGCAAACTTCACTTCCTTCGAGCACTGATGATGTTACCTAGTTTTCGTAATGAAACGTCTGCAAGAAAGCAACCCAGCTCAGAGAGCTCCAAGGACTGCACAGTTTGATATACAGTGGAACCTTGGATTGTGAGCATAATTCGTTCCGGAAAAGTGCTCATAATCCAATACGCTTGTATGGCAAAACGAACACACACAAGAGAAGAGCCATAGGCTCAGCTGTGAGATTTCCCATGCAAGCTCATCGCGTGATGCTTGTCTTACAAGTTATCACTCATTAACCAAGTTACATTTTATTAAAACATTTTTGCTTGTCTCA
Organism: Acrochordus granulatus; assembly: GCA_032468055.1. Lineage (NCBI taxonomy): Eukaryota > Metazoa > Chordata > Lepidosauria > Squamata > Acrochordidae > Acrochordus > Acrochordus granulatus. Next base: position 428,807 of record JANHZU010011054.1, on the reverse strand, counting down.
CAAAGCACTTGTAATGCATGTTAGTCGCAATCCAGTGTTCCACTGTGCATTCAAGGCAGGTTCAACCAGGAATCCCCTAATGACAACCCAAAAAGTTGTCACATAGGATTAAAGTGCCATCCAGTGGCTGAAAGTGTAAAAAGGGTTTCCCACGGCTGGCTGAGGAATTCTGGGAGTTGAAGTCCACAAATCTTAAAAGTGATCAAGGCTGGGAAACCCTGGCTTAGAAAAATCTTGATATGCTACCCCATCCTTGCTCCAAAAATGCAGAAATGCTACATTTTCACAGGGGGGGAAGCAAAATGGTTTGGAAATGCTTTGTTTGTAATAAGTGGGTTAATAGATTAAATGCATTTTTGCTGCCACAGGCTAACAGACTGGCTGCATTTCTTGAAAGTGGCAAAGGAAGAGTGTGTTTGTGTCATTGGCTGCATAAAGTGATATTTTTAGCGAATGGGATAAATCAATATATATTCACGCCTGTCACACAAATAACAATGGAAAGCCCAAAGAACTGGGTGAAAATTAAATGCCATCTTAAACCAAACTGCCCATTTGCAATAGCACTCCCAGATGCTGTTTTGCAACCTCCCTAAAATGGTTAACTGAAACCTGCAGAGGGGCAGCAAATGATTGCCAGGATTTATATCCAAATCAGGCAGCATAAACTTATCATCCAACAAATGTTGGTGGTCTTAAGGTGTCACCAGATGCTTTCTCAGGATTTTTGCCATGGACTTAACCACATCTAGAAACAGGTTTTTTTAATGAGTTTTAACTCAGGGTGGAATTTCCTTTTATGATTCCCTTGTTAGAAAGAATCAGTTTCCAAGCCTGTTGCAGACATCTAGAGAGGGAAACATTCTCCCGCTGGTTTCTCTCCAAATCCAGCTCTGGGCAATTCAGTTGTAGCTATTGTGGTTGCAAGGATATACTAGGAAAGGCATCAATCCCAGCTAGTCAAAGTCCTTAGCCAAACAAGATTAGAAATCATTGATCTGATTTTAGCATATTTTGCAACATGTGTTTGTGTATATGTGAGGGAGGGAGGATGTCTTGGTTTAGCTACTGCAGTAAGGCATAGTTATTGTAGTTTCAATCAATGTTTTTCAGTGTTGGTCACTTTTAAGAGGGTCACCCCTTTTAAGAGGGGTGAACTTCAACTCCCAGAATTCCACAGCCAGCAGGCTGGCTGGGACATTCTGGGAATTGAAGTCCACCCCTCTTAAAGTGGCTAAGGTTGAGAAACACTAATTTACATTATACAAGGTGGAAACCACAGTTATCCAAGTTCACATAATGTTCTTAGCTCTGTTATGATTGAGCACAGTTCCAGTGATGAAAGAGCAGGAAATGTTTTGCATGGTAGCTCAATAGCCCAGGAAGGAAAGAATTAAATAATCAAATTAAGAGAGACAATAAAAACAGCCATCCACAGCAAGATGATGTGACCTGAGAACACTAATAAAAGTCTAGGATTCTGGGAAAACAGCCAGGTATTCCAGACTCACTTAAGGGACAAGAGAGACAGGGCAACGTGAATCTTGTGGGGGCAATGCTATTTTAGAGGGGAGGCCCCAGGACCAAGAAGGCCTGCTTCCTGGGACCCATTACATGGCCTTGTTTCAAGGATGGGGCCCAGAGTATGCCTATTTGGTTGGGGGAATGGAGATAACCAGGTCCTACCACCATGAAGAACAGCTTTAAAGATCACAACCAGGACCTTATATTATGGATCGCGGCCCCACCATTGCCTGTACGGGGGCCTGACATCACCCTTGCAGTTAGAAAAAGTTCCCCACTCCTGTGCAGGAGCAACATGAATTTTGCAAAGTAAATCAAAATCATGTGGACACTACAGGTAGTCCTTGACTTATGACCATCCACTTAACAGTTCAAAGTTAAGTGGCAGGCTGGAGCCTCTGATCCTATGGCCATTGCCCTTGCTCTCAGGTCTGCTTTGATTGTGGGGGATGCTCCTGCCAGCATCCCCTGTGTGTCCCACTGAACTTATGCTTTCATTCCCTTATCCAGAGAAGCCCAACGAAACTGGCGCAGCCACCACTGGGGGCATCATTGGAGGCCTCATAGCCACCATCGTGGCCTTGTCTGTGGTGGCCACCGGAATCCTGATCTGTCGGCAGCAGCAAAAGAACCGGATGAATCACGAGGAGGACGAGTAAGTGGCCGGGTTTGGCGTGGGAAGCCAGGCGGAGAGGGCAGTGGGGATTCGGTGGGGGGAAGAGGGCAGCCACCCGTCCACCCCAAATTCCTTTCAGCAGGACCAGGCAGTCCTTGTTCAGCCAAGGGTTGCATCGCTTTGTGCGTCAACGCGGGAGCTGTATGGAGTACGTGGGTGGGGCTAGTGGGAGGCGGAGCTACTCGTGCGTCCTTCAGTCACCACCCGGAATGAATCCGCCAGGATCAAATGGGTAGGGAAGATCTGGGATCCCCCAGTGCTCACACACCTCTTTTTCCACTTAAAAACCGTCGCTGACTCTACGAGGTGAAGGGCCAGGGAGATCCAGGTCTCGTCCCGTCCTTGACAACAGGGCTGTTGTCAAGAAAAATAAGAGGAAGGGGCCCTTTTAAGCTCCCGGATGAAAGACAGCATGAAAGCTAAAACATGAAACGAAGAGGTTTCGTTGCTAAACGAAACAAACAGATTACCGAATGAAACAAATGCCTTTGTGCGCTCTTGTTTCTTGCTGTCTCTGCAGTTTGGAAGGACCCCCGGCATACAAGCCTCCCCCCCCTTGCCAACTCTCGGAAGAAACAGAACCGGTAAATATCAACCCTGCTTGCTCTGTGATCTGCAGGCACCTGCTCTCCCCATCCTGGTGCCCACTGGGATGCTCCAGCATAGTCCAAAGAGTTGGTGGATGCTGCGTTAAAGGGAGGCCCAGACTGAAACTGGTGACAAAAAAAGTAAAAAATATAAAGCAACAACTGGGGCGGTTTTTACTTTGCACTGGACGGGCATTTTGGAGCCCCTGGTAAGCTTTCTATGTATCTTCCCAACACAAGTAAGTGTTTATAAGACCCTTGTTTTCAGCCTGCATGTTTTTAGCCTAGGGAACATGGCAAACAACACAGTGGAGAAATGAAAATCTTTCCAAAACTGCATCCAAACATTCCCTTTGGTTCCAAAATTTCAGATGATGAAACCTGCTCTCTTATGAGACTCTTAGCATTCTTAACAGCTAGGAATACGTGTGTGGGTGTGCGCGTAGGAAAAGCTGGGGTTCTGAATCTTATTCTCAGCATTTCGTATCTGCCTGGGCGATGCGGTGGAATAACCACATCTTGGATAGGAAAACATTACAGGTCGTCCTTGCCTTACAACCAGTAGCTTAACATTTGGCAACCAGCTCACTTTTATGGTTGTTTGCAGGATCCCACGGTCACCTGGCTGCAATTTGTGCCATTGTTTGCTGGTTTCTGGCGTTTACTTCCGATTGCTGGCCAAAAACACCCATTGGGGCAAACTGATTCACTTAATGACTGCAGGGTTCACTTAATAATTGCCACAAAAAATGTCAAAAATTTGGATCTGGTCACATAATGCCTCAATTTACAACCACAATGACTTATGACTATAATTCCAGGCTCAGTTATGGTCATAAGTTGAGTACTTATCAAGTGAAGCCAGTCAAATTATAGCCATGCCTTCTTTTTCTTCCTGCAACTGAGTGTGAGAGGTCTGGATAAACAAACAAACAAAAAACCTCCTTAGAAAAGCAGCATGATGGCAAGTTTTCTGCAGCAGGATTCGGCCTCAGACTCTCCAAGGCAAACCGATGTCTTTGTTTTATTCTAGGTTCCTAATCCCGCTGGGGCTGAAGTTCTCCCACTCAAAGCCCCGTACTATGATCCCAGCATCACAGATGATCTCTTTGGAGGAATCAGCGCTGCAACGAAAGAGGTGAAGAGGAGCTGGTGAACAAATCTTCTGAAACAGGTTTAGTGTAGCAGCTGGATTGGCTTTGCCATGGGAAATTCCCCGTGTCAAATCTCAGAACTCTTAACAACACCAAAACCCCTACAATATAACCTTAAGTAATCCAAGTTTCTAGTCCTTATGACTGGGGAGAGAAGATATACCTCTACCAAGTATACAGAGGTTGGAGAAGGCAGCTTCTGTGTTCATCCTATATAGATACAATATGGTTGGTGTTTTAAATCTCATATAAACCAGCCACATCTTTTTTTTTTGCTAACTACAGTTCAGGCCTGGCCACTGTGTGGATAGCTGGATTCACACAATATGCTAGGCTGTGCTAAAATGTGATGGGGGTAGTTCATTGTGATGTGGAACATGTCCGCCATGGTCTTAGGAGGTTGTGCCAACCAGGTCAAATACTGCAGACATTTTCTGGGAGCTAGCAGTCTTTCCTAGCCAAATTTAAGCTCAATATGTTGTGTGAACCCAGCATGTGTCTGCTTCAGCTTCAGAGACCTACAAAAAGCAGTGCAACTCTGGTGCCCGTCATTAGTAGGGCTGCATTACATTCCCAGTTAATAAATAATAAATGCCTCTTCCCTCCACATCCCTCTGCCCTTTCTGCAGGAGGTGCCACGATACCATGAGCTCCCGACACTGGAGGAGCGAGAAGCAGCAGGCGAGGCTGGCCCGGGTCTAGATGATGACTATTTAGACCAGATGAACCCCATTTATGACGCCATGTCCTTTGCAGCTACAGAGGAAGATGCAGCTTTGACAGCCATGGACACTGATAAGGCCTTTGTGATGTCCAGAGCTATGTATGTCTAAATCTACTGGCTCATCCTACAGCCACAGTCCAAAAATAGGGGATTCTCTTAAAAGATTTCTTGTGCTGGTCCTGGAGGGAAGCTGTTGCTTTTCCATTCTATCCTCTTCGGTACCCAACTCCTTTTCTGGGTCATACCAGCTTTCACAAGTGCCTTAGCTGGGCAAGACCATATCTCACCACTCTGTGCCTTCCGGCTCAATCCAGCCAGAACCAGTATTTCTTCCTCAAACACCAGCCTTCCAGTACGGTATGCCAAATGTATGCTCTGGACATTTGGACTTTCAATTCTTGATCTTTCAGCAAAGAGCTACCCTGCCAAGATCTAGTAGATCCTCCAACCAAGCTGTGTTGCTTCTGAGCCAAGAATAGAGTTGAACGCTTGTGAGTCTGTTTACAGTGAGGTGGAAGATCTCTCGACACCCGGTCCTACTGTTGTGCTGCACCACACAATAATGCTTTGCACCTTTGCCTCCCTGTGGGCCTACCCTCTCCCCCAGAATTTATCACCTGCCATGATGCTTTCAGGCTATCGGTGAATAATTCACATCAGCCAGTCTAAACTTTTTCTGCAATGCTCTGAACTACGGGGAAGAATGAAGGCATCCGTAAAAGCTACAGTGGTGCCATGGGCATCATACGTTTTGAAACGTACAAAACGTACATCATACGTTTTGAAACTTACAAAACGTGTGTAAGACATAATACGTCTTACACACGTTTTGCTCCCAACGTGTGTAAGAGATTGCCTGAATTAATCCTAATTCTTGAATGTCCTCCATCAAAAATACATACAGTACTGTGCAAAAGTCTTAGGCACCACCTGTTTTGTTTTAGCAAAATTTTCAGCCTCTGTATTAAGATTCAAACAGAAAGTACAGGAATTATGTGCACAAAATTTATACAACACAGTTTTCAGAACAAAATGACTTCTTCAGGCAAAAGTCAGTATTAAACAGTCCGTACTAAATACTTGCCACTTCAGCCTATGGAAGCAGTTGTTTTTTCTTTTTCCTGTTTTCAAATATTACATACACATTTCCTGTATTTTCTGGTGGTATTATATAAGGTCATTATACCATTGCTAAAACAGCAAATCTAATGGTGGCCTAAGGCTTTTGCATGGTAAGTGTATATATATATTTAAAAAAATATATGCAGAAAACTCACATGGAACTAGGTATAAAGGCTGAGCTAAAAGTTACTTTTCCAGCATCAAGCTGACCATGAAGAAGTTCCAGAAAGAAACAGATGCAATGATGCAATGTGAAATGGTTCAGTGCAGAATCAGTTTTATAAGACTCCTTTTTTCTGCTGTCTGTAATTCCTCTGCATTGCATGGACTCCTCCATGAGAAATACCTGCTAGGGCCTCTGGATGGTTAGCTTTAAGCTACTAAACATTTCCCTGGAAGCATCAGCATACACATTCCCAAATTTTTTCATGGCATACCTGCCACTAGGTACTCCCTTAACCCTTCAATGAATTTGAGAATTAACCAGGGTGCTAACGTTGCCTACATATTGCTCAAAAAATGATAGGATTTATACTGTATTCCAACAGTCGTGGAGAGCATCAGAGGTGGGCAGTCTGACCTGAATGCTCTCTCACTGCAGTTCCTGATGCAGGGGGACCCTTCCAAATTTTGGAAAGAAGAGCTTGCCCTTGGAGGAGTAAAGCTGGTGTGCCAAAGTGCATTTTTTCAGCATTCTGGCACAAGCTCCGTTCATTACTTGAACTGTGATTTTGCGTCCCCAGATCTTGGGCTCTGCTCCATTAGGGTCTTTTACTACTCTAATCCTCCTGGGCTCCTGATCTGAAAATGTGAAAGGTTTTTGGACTGCTGTTGTTAGCTGATATTTTTAATCTGTGTTGCTACTCCAAGGCAGTCTCCTTAAATTCTGTCACTGCTGCTGTTTTTCCAAGATGCGGGTACCAACTGGCACTGTGGGATTTTTAATTATGTTTATGATTCTTTTGTACTAACTGTTAACTCACTGATCCTGCTAACAAGACCTAGATCTCAGGGTCGAGGATGGGGATGGGGAGGAACGATTGTCACGCAGAAACACATTCCTTTTTTTTCCTGCTATCGTTTACATGCCTTGATCTAACACTCGTGAGGGGTTGAATTTCTGCAGGGACGCAGAAAGGCATTTTTATAGCCTGGATGGATATTTCTTTTAAAAAATAAATGTTTCCAAATCTATGCAGCTACCACAGCGTGTTCTTTTATTGGGGAAAGGCAGGCCAATTACTGCTTTTTATGTTTGTCTTTTCAAACTTGTTTGCCTTCCAGAGGTGGGACCCAAATTCCCATCCTACTCAGCCAACAGATTGATTGAATTTGTAGTCCATAATTCAGGAGGATTTGGGAAGCGTGACAGCTGGCATCCTTGAAGAAAAAAATAATTCATGTTTGCATTTTGCCTTAACGTCAGGGAATGGAGAACAGAATAAATATGGATGTGTTCTGAGCCTGGAAATATTATACTGCAAACCCACAAAAGTAAGAAAACAGCTTCAGAAGTGGGTGCCTATTTTGAAACAGCATCTCAGTGCAAAAGGCTGGTCAATCCTCTTGAGGTTTTTCAAACTTTGCATCTTCTCGCACTGGCGAGAATTTGGCTTTTAGGAATTCAGTCTTCCCCATCCAGATGTTGCCCAGACTGGCTGTGAGTGATGGGACTTGTAGTCTATTTAGAATGTACCAGAGCGAGCATGGCTTGCCCCTATTAAGGACCAGACAGAGGATAATGGCTTTGTCCTAAGGACAGGTAGCACTAGATAGATTTTCCCCCTCAACGGGGGCCTAGAAACCATCATTTTCTGGGGTGCAGCCAAAGTAGCTTTGAAGGGCCCCATGAAAGTCCCATATGGCACTTGCCGTTCAAAATTTTTGAGCTATTTGCAGTTAAATTGACGAAAGAGAAATTCCTCCCTTAAAAAAAGCATATTTAGCCTCCTAACGATTAGAAATAAACTCTTGAGAATCTTAAAGGAGTCTAGAAACCACCTATTAGGTTTCCATGGATACCATTGGAGGGGCGGAGTCAAAAGTGTGATAGCCTATTTCTCTATGGTTTCTGAGGCTTCTCCGGACTAAAAACTCAATGGCGGCCGCCCTGCACTTTGGGATACCCACCTGACCTTGCGTCCGCTCTTCACCGTTGACCTTGCTTCTCCAGCTCCTCCTTACTCTGAGGAAAAGCTCCGAGTGGCGCCTTAATTCCCCTCCGTATGTAAAGAGACCAATGAAAATGCAGCCTAAAGACCTCCAGGAAGAAACAAGGCGACCAATCATCAAAAAGAAATCAGATTTATTCCACAGTCTGCCCAATCCAGTTATGTTAATAGGATGTGACGACACAGGATCTAACCAATAAAAAGCGAGCTTCGGGGAAGGAAGCGGTGGGAAATGGCGAGGCCTAAGCTCCATGAGGGCTGCATGATCCCGAGGAAGGGGCACGGCTGGATGGAACTCCCACCAATAGTATCGACGCAGAGCTGAGCAGAGGCGGGGCGGAGGGCGACGCGGGCCAATGGCAGCGGCAAGGGGGCGGGGCTCC
>JANHZU010011054.1:406802-420429 GCA_032468055.1 Acrochordus granulatus | reverse complement strand
GCTCCCGCCGCTGCCGCGTGAGTGGGGAGGCACCGGGAGGAGGGTCCGGGCGGGTGGCGGGGAGAGCCCGGCCTGGACGGAGGGGTGCGGCCGGCCAGAGGAGAAGCGGAGGAGGCCGGGGAGGGGGCGAGCGAGCCCGCAGGACGAGCAGGAGGAGTGGGGAGAGGAAGCCAAAAGGGCCACGCGGTGGGGAGGGGGAAGGAGGCGCTCCGGGAAGCCGGGAGGGCCGGCCGGGTTCGGCGGGAAACTTTGACTCCTCCCTCTGAGCCCGTCCTGCCCGCCGGTGGGGGGGAGGTCAGCAACTGGCGGCCTTTGTGCAAAATCAGGCCAGATCAGCTCTCTTTTCTCCCACCGAGCAAGGAACGCCGGCCTGGCCATCTCCGCCCTCCGTTTGGTCCGTGGAGCTCTTTCCTCTCCCTGGCGGAGATGCCTCTTCTTCCCCCTCCCTTGCACAATCAGTGTGAGTGGAGCACCGATTGGTTTTACAGCTGCTTTTTCTCTCTTTTTGAATGGGTCAGCAGCTGGCGGCCTTTGCATAGAGTCAGGCCACTGCAGTCACTCTCCTTGGCTTTTCCCTTAGCCAGGCAGGAGCTCCTATATCCAGAGCACTGATTGGTTTTTAGAGTTTTGGGTGTCTTTATTCCAGGGGTGTCCAGCCATGGCAGCTTTAAAATGCTGGCCGAGGAATTCTGGGAGTTGAAGTCCACGTATCTCAAACAAGTTGCCAAGGTTGGACACCCCTGCTACAAGCAGCAGAGAATCCCAGCTGATGCTTGCAAAACCTGGAATTTTCTTCCTGGTTGAGAACTGGCAATCAGGCTGCCTGGCTTTTTGTCATTTGGTATTTTGATCTTTTATTATGCGTTTGAATTCTTTAAGATCATGGTCTGTTGGAAGCAAGTCTGGGAGAAGTTGATTTTGAAGGGCCCCAGATTCTTTTTAAAACTGAAAAAAAAATGAAGAGACAGACCCTCAGTTGGGTTCTTGGCCTTTATTCTGGTGCTGCTGCTAGTTAGCCACTAAGCAGCCTTTTCAGAGTCCAAATGCTTTGACTGATTGATATCACTTCCACACAGAGATGTTTACCCAGAAACAAGAATGAAGTTGAACAGACAGCATCTCTGGTATGAAGGGCTCAGACTCATAGATAACTTAGTTGGATGGGCAGTAACCATTTCTTCTGAATGCGCAGTATAAGCAGCCTCGTTCTTTGCTGGGCTATGCAAAAGTGAGAATAGTGCAGCATCCTATTCCTTGCGGTGGCTTAGAAGGAAAGGAGTTTTGCAGTTTCAATTTGTTTTGCATACAAGAGTAAAGAAAGTGATTCTCTTGAAACGGCTTTATGCTCACCAGCCAGTCTTTGCCCTGTTTTTCTTGCCCAAAATTTTTTAGCTGAAAAGGATCAGAGACAGCACTTGAGATTTTCACATCATCAAGAAGGCACAATCCAGCACGAAACAATGGCACTTCTGAAGGAATAAATTATCTGCTGTGTAATAAGCAGCTCTTTTCCTGCTGTCTAGTTTTCATCATGGGCAACGTCCTGGCTGCCAGCTCTCCGGCACCCCCTCCTGCAGTGTCAGGGCCAGGCTCTGGTTTAGTATCGGTACCACCGGGTTTCTCCATGCCTCCAGTCACCGGACTGGTTCCCCCCGTGCAAGATCGTAGTACAGAAGACAAGTGTGACCAGCTTCCTAACCCTGGGACCTTTGAGGAATGTCATCGTAAATGCAAAGGTAAATAGCTTCCCAACATCATGCAGTGGGGTGTCTGCATCAATCATCATCTTACCTACCCTGCATGCTTTCCAGATTCAGATACGTTATTGGCCAAGCATGGTTAGACACCCAAGGAATTTGGCTGTGGTACAGTAAAGTTTACATCCAAAGTATGCAGGCAGTAGAAAGGCAGTATTATAAAGGTAATATTTACTTCCAGAATTTTCAGCAGCAGCAAGTATGTTTGGGATGTATGGGAATTGAACTCCACGCCTCTCAAGAGCATCCCAGTAGAGGAGGTTGATGTGCTTTGTGAGGTTCCTGTATTTCAGCAAATATCTCCAGTTTCCCACTAACCCTTCTTGTACTCTTCTCTTAACTAATACTTGTTTTTTAAAAAGAAAAGATCTCAGCAGACCAACAATCTCCTCTTCATTTTTTGCTGTTGCAGAATTATTTCCTGTTCAAATAGAGGGGGTGAAATTAACAGTAAACAAAGGTCTCAGCAATCACTTCCAGGTAAGAGTGTGAATATGCCAGCTCTTTAGCTTGGCAGATCAGTGACAGAGTGGGTCATCTGTAGCCTATCAGATGTTTGGTTTCACCTCCCAGAAATCCAGTGGCTTGGCAGATGTTCCAAGATCTGGAGGAGCATGGCTTCTAGTGTCTGGAGAAAGGATTAAATTATTTCTATGTATTCATTGAGCTTTTTAATGGCTTGTGTTCCTTGAAATTGGTTGCATGCAATAAACTATCCTTGTAAACTCAACAAAAAATGCAGCAATTTTAAGTGTCCTCAAAACTCTGTGATTCCTTCCTCTCTTTAATATTTCACTTTTATCTAGGCTTTTACACTTAACATCTCATCAGCTCTAGCCAGCACAAGTAGGAGTGAGGAATTATAGAATTTTAGTCCATCTCTGGAGGCCATGCATTGCCCATTTCTTCTTTCAGAGTTTCATTTTTTCAATCCCCAATGGGGAATAATGTGCAGATGGGCTCTTGGGCACATTTATTGGAAAACCAATAAGTTTAGGGTGGCCTATTCTCAGATAAACATTCACACATCACTCATAAGTTCAAAACAGAGGTGATGGTCTTCAATCTCAGATGGCAGGGACTCCGTATCTTTTTTCCCATTTTTATTTTACACTTCACTGCTTTTTTGGAAACAAGTCGCAAAGGAATTAGCAAGCTCTGATGTAGATGGGTGACACTGCTGTGAGAGAGTTGTATTTCCAATAAGTTTCCCCAGGGTTTTCAATGCTGCTTATTTTGGGGGCATCAGCTTAGTTTATAAGCATGCTTAATTTCTTGCTGTGTGATCACTTGGTAGCATTTCTTACTCTCCCCAGCTGATATCTGTTTAGAAGGCTGCTTCTAGATGTCTATTTTGTGATTTGAAGGTTTCCCTGGTACAATTCACACACTTGTTTCCTTCTTCAGGTCAATCATACAGTGGCTCTCAGCACAGTCGGGGATTCTAATTATCACTTTGGGGCGACATATGTTGGGACAAAGCAGCTAAGCCCCACAGAGGTAGGTTTATATAAAATGTGATTTATGCTACTTCAGTATCTCTTGAGTATCTTTTCTTGAATCTCTTAGTTGAGTGTCTGTTTTCCCTTGGGCTAAGATCTCTTTTTTTTCCCCAGCGTGAGCTGTTCATTTGCTGAGCTTTGAGAGCAGCATTTGCCAAGCTTGATAACTTTTAAGTTGTATGAATTTCAACTCTCAGAATTCCTCAGCTGTATTGATTGTATGTGAATTGTATGTGGGCTGTATTGATTGTATGTGGGCTGTATTGATTGTATGTGAAACGTGGGCTATACTGATGGTAAATATCCTCCTTTTTCTCTCTCAGGCCTTCCCAGTGCTGGTGGGTGACATGGACAACAGCGGCAGCCTTAATGCACAGATTATCCATCAGGTCACAAATAAAATTCGGTCCAAAGTGGCCTTTCAGGTATGTGTCCTTGGGGCTGACAGGTTCCCCTCTTCTCCGTAAAATTTAGTCTCAGCCGGAGTGGCAGAGTCAACGTTGGATCTGCCTCTTCTAAGCCACAGAGAATATTCACTAGATCATACACTGCTGTGAGTTGTAGACAGGTGCCGCTTTCCACTTTCAAAACTCCTTCGGGAATCTAATGCAAAGCACCGCACAGTTGTAATGCCCAGTTTGTGTGAAGGTGTGTTGCAGACACCTGATTGGCACCCCCTGCTGGCCAGTTCTTAGAATTTCCCAAATAAGCCTGTCTTAACATTTATCAGAACTTTATGTACAAGTGCTTGATATTTGCGTTCTCTTTGCATTTTATTTAAATAGCTCTTTAAAAAAACAACTTGATGTTTGCCACTTTGAGCGTTTCCTTAAATCGGGTGTCCAACCTTGGCAGCTTGGAGATGTGTGGACTTCAACTCCCAGAATTCCTCAGCCAGCTAGGGATGTTTTCTGAGCTTGGTGGTTTTCTTGCAGATGTTTCATTACCCAATTAAGTAACATCATTAGTGCTAGAAGGGAGTGAGGTTTGCTCTTTGTCACAAACCTCACTCCCTTTTAGCACTGATAATGTTACCTAGTTTGGTAATGAAACATCTGCGGGAAAACAACCAAGCTCAGAGAGCACCAAGGACATCACAGTTCAACCCTGAGCTACACATATTCTCTTCTATAAGTGTTAAAATACATATGAGTCTTTCCTTATGCTGTCCTTTGTCTTCCAGACGCAGCAAGCAAAATTTGTGAACTGGCAAGTAGACAGTGAATATCGGGGCACAGATTTCACCGCTGCTGTCACGCTAGGGAACCCCGATATTTTAATAGGCTCAGGTGAGCAGATTCCTTCCATCCACAGATTCCTTTTTCCTGATAGCCAAAAGGCTTCCCCTCAGCCTGGCCTTTGACTCAGTCCCTGACGTTTCCTGGTAGGACTGCCCAGTGAGCATCTTTCCACATAAGTGGTTCTCAGCGGCCTCTTTTGTTTCCGCAGGGATCCTGGTGGCACATTACCTGCAGAGCATCACGCCGTGCCTGGCGCTGGGTGGGGAGCTGGTATACCATCGACGACCAGGCGAAGAGGGAACTGTCCTGTCTCTCGCTGGGAAGTACACAGGTATTAGCAAAATTATTTGGTGTTTGTATTAACCCAGCCATTGGTTTGGGACTTTGGGGGTTCAATCAATACTGAATATATTTGTGGTTGAGGGGGAGAGCGGAACCTGGCATCTGGAAAGCAAGTTAATTTCTTTGAGAAGTCCCGAAGGGATGGGATGTGGCGATGCCGAAGATATCCAAGCCCCCCTTAGCCAAGGTGACCTCCTGACTGAAGCTAGGCCAGACTCAATCTTAGCTTAATCTAAGTAGGATTGCTATTCCAGGGAGCAATATGTGTGCTATCCTAGTTTTCTGATCAAAAAGTAAGGTGAAACCCTAACAAATAAATAAGCCCACAAGAAAGACATGAAGAAAACACCTGGCCCTCTGAACTCGGCTGTCCCCCTGAAATACAGATGATGATGATGATTAGCATACTAAAAAAAGTTGTACATTTTTTGCGCCAGGAAGTCTACAGTGTTGTTTTCACAGAGTAGTTTGGCTGCCGAGAATTGCTAGGTTGTTCTGTCCACACTCGCGTGCTATCCAAAGTGCACCACAGGGGCAGACTAGCTCCACACCCAGAAAGTAGCGAATAGCGTTCTGCGGGGGTGTCATCCGGAACATCAGAGATACAGATGATGTAGCTGTACAGGCAGTCCTCGACCTAAGACCATTCATTTAGTGACTGGAAAAAGTGACTTGTGACTGGACCTCATGCTGTGGTGATTTGCTTAACAACTGTGACAAAACAGGTTGTAAAATCGAGTGCAGTCACATGATGCCTCGCTTTATGACAAATTATCTAGGCCCTGTTGTGGTCATGAGTTGAAGACAACCTGTGGTAGTGGTCCGAGTCCTGCAAGGACGGCTAGGGTTCTGTGGGGAGTAAGACAGATCTTGGGGAATCCTCGTCCCACAAGTAAGACCTCCTCCTTTTTCCATCCTCCACAGCACCAAACTGGATTGCAACCTTGACAGTAGGACAGGCTGGAGCGCATGCCACATATTATCACAAAGCTAGTGACCAGGTCAGTTGCCTTTGGGAGACGTGTGGAACAAGATGGAAGCCCACCTGTGCCTTCTCTTCCTCTCTGATTCTCTCCCCTCCTCGCTTCCTGCTCCATTTCTTTAAATCAGGATTTCTCCTTCCTCCATGGTCACCTGCAATTGAAATTCACTGTGCCTGTTGCCTGAAGCAGTTGGTCTCCGGGATGGAGAGGGGGTCTTTCTTTAGTGGAATGTGCCGCTCAGTGGGGCTCAGGTGTCCCGGACCTGGCTCTCACCTGTCCTCTCTCTGATCCGGCTCTCCAGTTGCAGGTGGGGGTGGAATTCGAAGCCAGCACTCGAATGCAGGACACCAGCACGACGTTTGGGTACCAACTGGATCTACCTAAAGCCAACCTCCTTTTCAGAGGTATGGAACTCTCAAATTCTTTCTTGGTGTGTAATTTCTTACGCAAGAGTTAAATGAAACAAAATATAAGTAATTACAGGTCCTCGACTTATGACCATTCACTTAGCAAACGTCCAAAGTTGTGGTGGCACTGAAAAAAGTAACTTAAAATCCATCCTCACACTTAACAACTGTTGTCATTTATGACCTTCCCAGAGGGCTTTCAACAAGCAAAGTCAATGGGGGAAGCTGGATTTTCTTAACAACCACATGATTCACTTAATTACGATGCTTTGCTCAACAACTGCAGAAAAAAGATAATAAAAACTGGGCATGACTTTCTTAGCAATCTAAGTTCCAGTCTCAGTTGTGGTCGTAAGCTGGCTACGATCCCTGTACTTGCATTATTTCTTGCATTGCTTCAAAAATTCAGTAAATGCAAAGTTTTAAAAACAATCTGTCTCCATTCCAGTTCAGATGAGGGTTTGCAGATCCTCCTGACGTTATTACCAACTCATAACGTTAAGTCGGACAGAAGCCAAGTATTATTCAATACTTGATTGGAGGATAATGATATAATTGAACTCAGGAATTAAATTGAACTGTACATGTATGGTAAAATGCTGGTTTTGAATGGATTTTCTGATTTTTCTGCCTTTCCAGGCTCCATCGACAGCAACTGGATCGTGGGGGCTGCCTTGGAAAAGAAGCTGATTCCGTTGCCTCTGACGCTAGCTATGGGCGCTTTCCTCAATCACCGCAAGAACAAATTCCAGTGCGGCTTTGGCCTCACTATCGGTTAAACTGCCCTTCCTCCTCCTCCTCCTCCTCCATCTCTTCCTCACCACATTCAGTGCAGCTCATGGACCCCTTTCCTCCCACCTGCATCCTTGCCTGGCCAGAGGTAGCGTAGGTGGGGCACAAAGGGAGCCCAGGAGAAGTCTGGGAATGAAAAGCAGGAAGGATGCCTTCTCCCTCCCTCCCAGCCATAAGAAGCCACTGGTGGTCCTCAGGGAACCTGGGGGCTGGGCTCTGGGTGGGGTTGGGGGCTCCATCCCTTTGGTCCAAGATACGGTTCACAAGATCAAAATGGCAGGGCTACAGTCATTCCCACCACTAGGAGGCGCTCTAGGATTGGGAATGGGGAAAGGCATTTTTCCCAAGGGATGGGACTGCCCAGAGGTCTGGGGCTGGGGGTAACTTAGCATCTCCTCCACTTCTTTTTATCCCATTTCTTTCCATTTTTCATGATTTGCTTCTACCAGCCTGAAAGGAGAGTTCCTACTGTGACGGTTTTCTCAAGAAAAAGTTAACCAGACCTGCATTTAAAAACTTCAGTTCCCATAATATGGAACCTTCCCCTTTTTGTTTTGGGGGGGAGTTTTGGGTTCTAAGTTCCCTGTTTGGATTTGCAAAAGGTAAATTGCAGTTGTGGCTTTTTGGGGGACCTGCTTTTTGGGGGATGCTGCTGCACCGTCCTTCCTGCCCTCTGCCATCAAGTTGTTTAGGAACTGCCTTTGTGTCTCTGCATTTACTGGATATACAATACAGCGTCCCCCAAACCCCCACTCACCCCCCAATACACCACCCATACACCTCTCCAGCTCAAGCCTCCTGTCCTGTGCATCAGAGAGCTTTTATGGGACCATCCGGAGCAAGAGAGAGAAAGAGCCATCGCTGCCTTGCATTCTGCCATTCCCAGACCATGCAGAGATGGTGGGGGAATCTCTGCACTTTCCTTCCCTCCCGCTACCAGAGACTGTGTGTAAATCATGTTTATAAGTTATGGGGGGGATAGGATCTTTTACAAAAGGAAAACAAAACAACCTCAAAAGGGGAGATGCCTCCTTCCTCTGCGAAGTTCAGAATATCTGGTTTCAATAAAACCCATCTATAATGCTTCCCGTCTGGTCCTCCATTCATTCTGATTTTGGGGGACCTCACAGCAGGTAAGGAGAAGCCTTTCTGGAACTCCATGAAGATAGAAGAGCATACAGTCCCCATTGCCAAGTCTTGTGCCATGCCCCCGAAAATCCCTGTCCAGATTTAGCTGAGAGATCGGTAGTAAGCGAGAAACAAGCTTTTGTTGCCATGAGTAAGGATCTGCTCTTCGGGTTGACCTGTATTCGCATCCCACCGAAAGTAAGCCCTGGTTTAATCTCTGGCATAGATTGTGTTAAAAATTGGGAAGGAACTGTTAATTGAAGCTGGCCTCAAAAGGCCATTTTTCGGAGAGGGGGGATTTCCATGAATATTCTGGAAGTGATATCATTTTCATAGTTCTTGGGCTCATGAAATAATGCTCAAAAGTATTTCATAATTAAAGTACTATATGCATATTAAATATTAAATAATGGTGCAAGCCAGGTAAGATATATCCAGATTTTGAATCTTGGCCATGGAGTACATATTGCTGCCATCTCTTTTAAAAGTAGCTCCACCTGACCATATAATTTTGCAATCCTGGAGAAAGATGCAGCTACTTTAAAGAGCTGCAGATGGGCTATGTTTATCTTTCTGGAATCAAATCCAAAGGGCTGGGCAACCTTTGTATTTATGTACAGTCGTGGGTTTCAGTTCATGTGTTGTCTTTTATTTTTCCAACTTTACTCTGTAAAAAGAAGCGTTCTCAAGAATGAAATCATTGCCACAATTTATAGAGAAGGAGTGTGTTTTGCAACCTGTGAAAATGCTAAAATTCAGAGTGTTTCACGGTTTAAACTTCTGTTTCAAAGTTTTTAGCGCCTCCCAACTCTGCTAGAACACACCAAAGAGTGGGAAACGGCATCATCCCTTCGTATCTGAAGAGTCGGTTCAAAACCGGAGTGCTCACTTGGGAATTCCACTTTCCACAAGGCCGGTTACCAGCTGGACACCGTTGGAGCGCATATGCGTTGCCTGCTGCTCAGTTGGAAGAACAGCCTCGAAGCAGATGGGCTGTTTTGTCCAAGAAGCAGAGTTAGCAAACACCAGAGAGGAAAACCAGACAGACACTGGCTGGTTCTGATGAATCTTTGAGTCATTCTGGAACGTTTTCAGTTGAGCTGGCATCGGGGAGGAAAAGAAAAGAGACAGCCTTACGAAAAGGGGATGCTGTGCGCAAGCCCGCCACAGACGGAAGACCAACGGAAGAAATGTGTTCTGTGCATCTTCCCCTTTCGATTTAGACTTGTTGGCTTGGCCCCCAGTTATCTTGTGGCACTCTGCATCGTCCAGGCACCCCAAAGTGGGACTCACTGGCCAGCAGCAGCTCTTGAGCAAGCCCTCCCTTGCAAGGATTGAGGTGGCGTGGTGGCCAGCGTTGACTTGTCGCTGACCTGTGTGGGCTTTGCTGTGCACGGCTCTTGCCTAAGATCAACGTGCATTGGATAACAATTCCCAACCAGCATGATTAATGGGGTGCGGGTTGCAGATCCCCCATCTGCAGGGGGCTTTCCAAAAGTTTGGGCCGCCCTTATTCCCAGGGATGGTGGGAGTTGTAGGGCAACGCTTTGAAGAGCAGCTGGTTGCAGAAGATTGCTGTGGAAGGAACTGCCAGGATTTCCATGAATGCCAGAATAAAACCACTCGGGCACATTTGCTTGTTGGCAGTCGCCTCTGGGATGGAGGAGACATCCCACCCCTCTTCCCTTTTGCCAAAATGCCACAGCTTGTAGAACTAGTATGCGCATCTGTTAGGGTGCTGGGATCACATTTGGTCTTTGAAATATGTGCCAGGAGCCATGCTCCAAATCAGTCTTAGCAGGCTCGAAGATGCGTGGACTTCAGCTCCCAGAATTCCAGCACACTGGCTGGGGAATTCTGGGAACTGAAGTCCATTCATGCTGGCTGGGGAGTTCTGGGAGCTGAAGTCCACACATCTTCAAGCTGCCAAAGCTGAGAAACACTGCTGCGAATAATATTCAGGAAAACCTAATGCTTAGATTAGATTTGATTTAAACAAAGGTAACTCTGGTATGCTTTGGTATTATTTTTCCTCCGATCACACTAAAAACCCTAAGTTGCAAAGTCTGAAGACGATGCAGAGGGGAAGCATTCAGTGTTGTGCAGCCTGGGGCTTTCAAAGCAACGTGCAAGTCATGTGGGCCTCTTCAGCTTGTCTTTGCCCAGTTGGGAATGTCACAGCTGTGGACGGGAATCAAAATGTTCAACCTGGTGGCGAGGTGGACGTGGTCATGTCTCCTGGACTCCTGCCTTCTGTTCCGGGATTCCAAGCCAACAAAACTGTCTTCCTCCTGTTGGCCAAGAGTTGAAATCCACGCATCTTCGAGCTGCCAAGGCTGGGAAACACTGCCCCAAATAATATTCAGGAAAATGTAATACCTAAATCGGACTGAGCAGGGTCCTGATCCTCGGAGGTATGGCTGGATGGCAGTAATGCAGCCATACTCGCCTTCCGCCGTAAGAAGAGGAAAACTCTGGGCCTCGTCTTCCGCTATTAAAGCCGCCGCGCAAGCTCCTCAAACGGAAGGCTCGGTGAGGGAGAGGATACGGCGGTGAGGACGAGCTCAGACGGGATCTCTCGGCTCCTGGACCCAAGCCTTCAACGTGTGCGTGAAGAAGTTTCCACTCGTTCCGATTCTCTGTGCTCTTGTAAAGCACGGATTGCCCGATCTGCTCTTCCAGGTGAGAACAGAGCATGTGAAAAAAAGGAAAGGAAAAGGGACAATGCTCGATACGGAGGTCTCCAGCAATTCTCCTCTGCTTGCAATCGAGGCAAACAGAATCTTATCTCCATGCAGACGTGGTCAGGACCATAAATATAAGGGTTTTACCCCAAGGTGCAATGCAATTGCGCATGCTCAGCAATAAAGAGGGATTAACTCTCAAGAAAGTACAGAAGTTGTGGTTTTGTATGATCTTCAGATCATTCTTAGCTCATTTTCCCATTTGAGGGAGCTTCACCATGAAATATGTCGGTTGTGTGGACACATCACACTCGACCCAGTCGTTGGGGGGAGATGGACAGACTCCAATTACGCTTAATACGTTGTGTGAATGCATCCTCTAAGTCAGTGTTTTTCAACCTTGGCAACTTTAAGACATGTGGACTTGAAAATGAATGGACAAGTTAGACATTTAAGAGGATATTTTAAAAAAAATCGGCACAAGACTCTTTGGCCATAGAGAAATTCCCATGGCTGCTCTTCCCGAGACCCTACAACGAACGATGATGTGTAGGTTTATGCATCTTGAGTTACGAAACCAAGATTTGACAAGTAAGGGGTGGGGAAGACAGCCAACAAAATAATTGTTGCCCAACTACTTTGGAGCCCAAGTTAATGAGTTACAGCGCAGGATGTCACCCTGCCCCGCACATGCATAAATTGATCTCTAATTCCCTGGCAGACACGATCAGTCCTCTCATTCTTCACAGCAAGTTGGGTTGATACCACCATGAGGTCTATTGCAGTTTTCCTTATCTTGGCCTTCCTGACAGGTGAGTCTTCCAGGTGGTTTTCCATCTCTTTCCATCTCTTCCTACCTGCAGTCACTGTAGGAGGAGAGCCACCTTTTCAGAAGGAAACGCTACCAAACCGGTGCAGGACTCTCTCTCACAGGAATCACGGCTGACCTCTCCGAATTCCAGGAAGGGTCCTCCAGATTCTTTCCCAGTTCCTAAATCTTACAGAAACTCCAGGACTGTGAACAGCTTCACAGGATGCCGAGCTATTTTCCCAGCCACTAGATTCAGGAAGGCTCTGCACCTTCCTGTTGTATTTCAGCCTGCCATGTGGATACCAAAGATTGGACTAGGCTCACCTAGTGCTCCAATAAGTTTTTCACTGAGCCTATCGTCTGGGCTGAGCCACTTTATTCAATAAAGCTTCACCAGTCATTGCTTCACGGTGTCTGAATCTCAGGAGCAAATTGTGAGGGTTTGTGAAGTACTTTCCCCATAAAATCTGTTTGCATATTTTTGTCAACAGAGAAATAAAAGGAGATGTAGCTCCATGTGCTTGCAAGGAGTCTAGGAAGGAAAGAAGAACTATTTCCCCCACTTTGGTGATTGTGCTCAGTTATTAAGAGGACATTTCCTCGGTGTACAAAGAATATTTGGCAGTTCTACGCAACAAGTACGGTATAAAACATCTGCTAGGTTCTCAGTAGCTCCATTCGCTTGCATTGTTTTAACGATTTCTTAATTGTTAAAACTAATTTTTAGCATTTTGCTTTGTTATATTTCGTGCTACTCGCACACAACAGGATCAATTACAAATCTAAGGGCTGGATCAGGGCTTGGTTGAGTTCGTGAATTCAGTTTGCTTCCTTTAGGACAGCAATTTTTAAAGTGTGGCCTGGGGATCCTGGGGGGGTGGTCCTCAAGACCCCTTCGGGAGTCAAATTTAAAATATTTTTAAATTTCTCGGTTTTAGCTGCTAATACAATAAATACTGATGGATATAGCCCACATCACTCAAAACCCTTTGGGATCCTCCATGATTTTTAGGGAAGTAAAGAGGTCCTGACACCAAAATGATGGAGATCCACTGGGTTAGAGAATGAGATAGTTAGAAACCAACTTGTGATGGGAACCGAGCCAAAAAGGAGGGATGATCTGCCCTTCTTGGCAAAGTGGGAAATGCAGAATTTTCCCAAGCCATTCATCATCATCATCGTCAGGCCAAATGATACAAAATGCCCATACAGGCGTTTAGCAGGAGCCCAAAGGAGCCAAAAAAGACTGGGGAGAAAAGGAAAGAAACACTTCAGAAGGGGGGACGCTATTACAGCTTCCTTCTTCTTTTTCCTGGTCATCGTGTGCTTTTGACCCCCTTAGGAGGGTCTCTCAGGGTGAAGATGGCAGCCACCACATGTCGGGGGAGCTCGGCTCCTTTTTCACCGGCATCCAAAAAGTCAAGATGTCAGCCGCAGTCGCACCATTTGTGGCAGGGCTTTGACTGCGTGGCTGTGGCGGTCATTTGGACCTTTCCGACACACCCAGCCACCCAGGGCCCCACAGGCGCCCAAGCCTCCCTCAAAATGATCTCCGCGTTTTGTCCCGTTGGTGTGGGAGGCAATGCTCTTTTCGCCTCTCCCAAAAGAGAGTTCAGCGAGGCTCTGCCATGAAATATTTGTATTTCTGACTTTTTTCCACATGGGGACATTCCTAGGTAGGTAGGTAGGTAGGTAGATAGGTAGGTAGGTTGGTAGACGGACAGGTAGACAGACAGGTAGATAGATAGGTAGGTAGGTAGGTAGGTAAGTAGATAGGTAGGTAGGTAGGTAGATAGATAGATAGATAGAAAGGTAGGTAGGTAGGTAGATAGATAGGTAGGTAGGTAGATAGGTAGGTAGGTAGGTAGGTAGGTAGGTAGGTAGGTAGGTAGATGATAGGTAGGTAGGTAGGTAGGTAGGTAGGTAGGTAGATAGATAGAGAGATAGATAGATAGATAGATAGATAGATAGATAGATAGA
>JANHZU010011054.1:390855-400994 GCA_032468055.1 Acrochordus granulatus | reverse complement strand
ATCAAGACACCCACACTCCTCTTATCACTTTCAGCATCCACAGAGCTGAATTGCCTTGCTGGGTTCTCCACACCCAGAGGACACCCCAAAGCGTTTTAACCAACAGTTAAACTAGGATACAGCTCCAAGGGATCAGCTCCTGTTTAGGTGACCTCCAGATGCTTTTGGACTACAATTCCCTTCATTCCCAGCTAACTGGGGTCCTGATGATTGAGATCCTGGGTGCACAGCACATCTGGAGTGCAGCAAGGCAGCCAAAAATTATATAATGCAGGCAGCAGTTCCGTCTTTAAACTGATTTCGCAAGATAGTTGGTTTCACCAGAGGTTAAATTATAATAATTAAAATTATAATTATTGACTAAGCCACAGTCAGACGTAGGAAGCCCTAAAAGGTGGTTTGCGACCTGGAGTTCCTGCAAGATGCTAACTACACAATGGCTCAGCAAATTGCATGAACCAGATCACAGGCTGATTCCCAGCCGAAAGGTGACTTAAGCCAAAGTTTGTTGGTGAGACCTGCTCTAAAAGTATTACAGTTTGTATCTTAGCATGTTGCGTGGCTCTAATCATGGCTTATCTGGCGAACAACGGTTTAGCAAACTGTACTGAGGTAGTGGGATGAATCCAAAAGGAATGCAGGGCTGAGTCCCATCAAAATAAAGGTTGCTTGAAAAAACACTGCAGAAACAGCTGGGACAACATTCAGCGTATTTACAAAGCAACCCTGGCTCCAAAGGCACGTGACCTCTTTGTGGAGGGAGCTGAAAAGCAGGCCCTTCGGGGAAAGTTCTTCCCAGACGTTGGCCCACAGGAGGACACGAGAGCAGGCCAGAGGCAGGAGAGGATTTCACACAGAGCGCGCGTGAGTGGAGGATGTCATTTCGTGAGAGGAAAAGGGTCACGTCTGAAATGTTAATTTATCCAGTTTTGCTTTTTAACCAACGCAGAAACTTGCACCTGACTCGCGTTCGAGATTTGAATTTTTGCAGTGTACTTTGCCAGTGAGAAACTGGACATCAGGGAAAGGACAAAAAGGCATATTTTGAACA
This sequence comes from Acrochordus granulatus, assembly GCA_032468055.1. Classification (NCBI taxonomy): domain Eukaryota; kingdom Metazoa; phylum Chordata; class Lepidosauria; order Squamata; family Acrochordidae; genus Acrochordus; species Acrochordus granulatus. The sequence goes on along the minus strand of JANHZU010011054.1, from coordinate 399,943 downwards.
AAATAATGTATACGTTGCCAAAAACAACTGGCTTTACAAAAATCCCACATGTTAGACTAAATTACTAGCCGAAATGCTTAAATCTGGAGAAATAAATGTCAGACCACATAAATGGGAATATCAGCTTTAAACAAACAAGCAGAAGATGAGAAATTTGCAAAAATAAGAGGCCGAGAGCTACACGAGTGGAACTCAAGTGGGCAAGAACTGAAGATTGGTCTGTTCCTACCCTTTGGGGTTTGTCACAGCCAGAGATGTCTTCAGGGCGAGGTCAAAAAAGTCAAGGTGGCAACTGCAATTGCGACTGAAGCTCGGCCTGTTTTTTATGTCAGACCATAACTTGCAGGCGCCTGCACGCCCAGCTTGCTTGCTTATGTTCGTCTCTTAGACATCACGCAGATCTGTGTTTCTCAATCTTGGCAACTTTAAGACGTGTGGGTTTCCACTCCCAGAATTCCTCAGCAAGCCGTGATGGCTGGGGAATTCTGGGGGTTGAAGTCTACCATCTTAAAGTTGCCAAAGTTGGACGCCCCAGTCGCGATGGACCTTCTCCAGGAGGATCTGTCCCCAGAGTGGTCTTTCAGGTCTTCCATCCACCCGGCTGCTGGTTGTCCTCTCCTCCTTCCTCCCGCCTTTCCCAGCATCAACCCTCCTCCAGAGAGCTGGTCTTCACGTCATGGGTCCAAAGCAGGGTGATCTGAGCCTGCTGATTTGTGCTTCGAGTGTGGATGGATTTGTTCAGCGATCCATTTGCTTGTTTTCTTGACATTCCCAAGAAGCCCCAGTTCGCAGAAGAGGCACCCTGAGATGGGTTAAGCCACGTTTCCGAACGCAGCCTCTCGTTTCTCTTGCTCATAATGCCAGGCCACATAACTGCTGGCAACCGCGTGATTTTTTTCCCTGGCATGGAAGATGCTTCCTGGGCAAAATCGATCTCATCCCGATCGAGCCAAGGCGCCGGGCTCCGGAAGAGCTGAGCGCAGGCACCTGCGAGGCGGCGAGAACTCTCTCAGGCACAGCAGCACCTTCGACTCGGCTGCACAGCTGGAACGGGCTCCAGCTGCGGCTGGCCTCGACTCGTCCGGTGCCAGCTGAGCTGCGGCTGCGTTGCAGGCTGGCCCTGGGCCAGAAAGGGGCGGCGGGGCACTTTCCGAAGGAACTTTTGTCTTTTTTTCTGGTGGGTGATTCAGCTTGTGCTCAGGGCGACGGACTTGGGGGCAGGGCGACGAAAGGTTTCACAACCTAAATAGACGGGAAGATGGAGCCAGACAGGGCTGGGTGGGGCGGATGGATGGATGGATGGATGCTTGGCTGCTTGGAGCGACGACGAGAGAGAAATCTGGCGAGCCTTTAATCAGCAAATCTGCCCGCATCGACGAATGCAGATGTTCCCCGCTCGTGAACTTTGCGAGTTCTTCTGACTGGGGAACAGAGAACATGCATGAATCAGGTGGGGGAGGATGCACGAGGGAGACAGTCCTCTGCGGGCGTGGGCGAGGGCGTGGCTGCCACCCCGCTGCTCTTCCGGCCAAACTTCTGAGTTTCCCGATTGGAAGGGGTGAAGCTCCAGCCTGGAAAGGAATGCAGTTGGCTCTCACTGAGGCTTCCGTGCTTTATCATTGTGCTTAAGCCTGAAACCTTAAACCGGATTTCTGCTACACAAAGTATTTTTTACTGTGGAAGATTTATTTGCTTTCTTTTTTAAGAAGAGAAAGAAAGGAGGGAGGGAGGGAGGGAGGGAATGAAAGAGAGAGAAGGAAGGAAGGAAGGAAATGAAAGAGAGAGGAGGAAGGAAATGAATGAAAGAGAGAGAGGAAAGGAGGGGGAGAGAGAAAGAAAGAAAGAAAGAAAAAGAGAGAGAGAAAAAAGAAAAAAGGAAGGAAGAAAAGAGAGAGAGAAGGAAGGAAGGATGGAAGGAAGGAAGGGAATGAAAGAGAAGGAAGGAAGGGGATGAATGAAAGGGAGAGAGGAAAGGAGGGGGAGAGAGAAAGAAAGAAAGAGAAAGAGAGAGAGAGAAAAAAGAAAAAAGGAAGGAAGAAAAGAGAGAGAGAAGGAAGGAAGGATGGAAGGAAGGAAGGAAGGGAATGAAAGAGAAGGAAGGAAGGATGGAAGGAAGGAAGGGAATGAAAGAGAAGGAAGGAAGGGAATGAATGGAAGAGAGAGAGGAAAGGAGGGGGAGAGAGAAAGAAAGAAAAAAGAAGGAAGGAAGGAAGGAAAATTTCTACATTGCCAAGAGTTGTGGGAGGGAAAAGCTGAGTTTCTCAGGGAAAACAAAAGATTTCTCAACTGAGCCTGTTTATCTGAACATGCAGCCCTTAAGATAAAACAAATCCCGCAAGATTCCTAAGGGATAAGGTTACTGTGGTTCAACATCTGTGAGTGGAAAGGAGGCATAAAGGGGGTTCAGACTCTGCACAAACACTTTGCAATGAACGCAAATAAACTCCCAGCTCCTGCTTTCCCATGGGGGAGGTTTGCCAGGCACAATCAGAGGAGAAAAGGCGCATTGTGGGGTCGGACAGTTTGTTCTGTGGAGTTCCATGCGCAGGAAACTAAAGGGCTCCCATTCTCTTTGTGGGAGTTGCGCAACGCCTCTGGAAATGGGGGCACCAGCTCTTCCCACGTAGGGCCACGTTTGACAATTAGCCAAGTTTCCCAGGACTGGCCCAGCTCACAGACTTACCTACTCCTCAACTTTATTCTCCATCCTGGAACCATCACTAGAAAGTCCTTCTCTCGAAGCAAAAGCTGCCATGCCATGCAAGTCCAAGTATGACCTCTCTTGTCCAACATCCCCCCCATCTCTGACTCCCCAATTTACCATCTCCCTCCCTCTGACTAATGGTAGGGCTGACCCTACAGACCTGAAGAGCTTGTCTCAATGACTAGGCTTACAGTCAGTGCTGACCTTTTAGGGTACTACATCTTGGTTGGATGAAGCTTTAAGTCTGCCTGGAAATGCTTTGGACTACAGCCCCCATCACCAACCCCAAATTGCAAGAGTGGGAGTGATGAGACCCATCCTCCAATGGTCTCAGGTTAGGCGCATTTCTGCTTGGGAAATGCTGATCCAGCCCAGCATTTCTCAACCTTGGCAACTTTAAGATGAGTGGACTTCAGCACCAGAATTCCCCAGCCCTCATGCAATCCTGGGAGATGTCTCAGATATCACATGTCTCAGAGTCACCAGGTTTGAGAAATATCGTGATTGTTACATTTATTTGCATTTTCATGGTGTGCTTTCATTGAGTTTTTAACAGAGGTGCCTTAAGTCTCTCCAATTTAGTGGCCGTATGAGTCTCACAAGGGGGTTAGCAGGGAGGTGGGGGTCAAAAAAGTCTGGACGGCAGCCCAACCTTGCAATAAGCCTCCATGTGCTTTTCTATGCCTTCTTGATCTTTTGGATCCCCCTGCAGACACCCTAAGTTCTGATTTATTTATTTATTTGTTTGTTTGTGAAATTTATCCACTGCCCAACCGGCTACAAGCGACTCTGGGCGGCTCACCATAAAATCACTACATAAACATAAATACACAACCTAATAAATCAAGACAAAAGTGAAGAAAAACCAAAACCAAAAATAAAGATAAGATACAGGTGAAAAAGTTGAAAAAACAAGACGGGGAGGGAGGTGACGCTATCGGGCAAGAGGTCACCTTGTTGGCGACGCGTGGCTATCCGGCCCCCAACCAACCTGCAGAGCCCCGTCTTCACCAGGGGGGGCGCTGATCTCACCCCGGGTGGGACGATGTCCCAGAGGGCGGGAGCCACGGCAGAAAAGGCCCGTCTTCTGGACCCCGCCGGGTGAAATTCCCTGGTGGACGGGGTCCGAGGCATGCCCTTGCTGCCGGCGTGGGCGGGCGGGCTGAACCCAATGGGGCGAGACGGTCCCTTAGGTAACCGGGACCCATGCCCTGATTCCTACGCAGGTGAACTAGCAGAGCCCCACGGATTGCCATTGGCGATGCAGTCCAAGCAAGGAGCTTCGAAGGTGAGGAGCTCAGCAGAAAGCCGCCTCGCTCTGGAAACCCTCCCAACATGCTTAGTTCTCACAACGCCAGGAACCGAAATGTGTCAGGACAAGTGCTGAGGCACTGGAAGACCTGTCCCGGCTGTCTTTGGCAACACTCACCAAACCTGTTGCCATGCTTAAAGACATTTAATCTTATGGTTTCTCCTCGTTAAGGAGAGTTCTCCCTTTCTGGAGTAGATTTCCCTTCCTTGGAAAATCCGTGGTCACTTCTTTCTCCACCTCCTTCTCTTTCTCCTTCCCCTTTTCCTCACCCTTTCCCCCCTCCTTTTCTTTCTTGTTCTCCTCCTCCTCCTTCACTCAAGTGAAATAAATACACCAAGTTAAGGCACATAAACCTACACACATGTATACAGAAACACACAACATGCATCTTCGATAAAAGCCGTAGCTAAGGACCGAGGGGTGATGTTAATGTTCACCCTGTGAACATTATAACTTTGTAAAAACTGTATACTTACCGTAGGGAATGAAGTCATCCACTGAGAATGGCCAACAGCCGTTTGGTGGGTTGGAAGGGAATACTCTCATGCAATACCCAGGCACTCTGACATATTTTATCAGACAATAAAGACATGCTTATTTCCATGACTCTCCCAATATTCTACAACTTTGTGTGTGAAGTCTAGCAAAGATGGGTAGCAGTTCTCACTGATTGCAAATTTTTATGCCTTATTTTGTAATGTTTTGGTCCATGACTTCAATAAGTCATTCATTCACTCCAGTGTTTCTCAACCTTGGCCATTTTAAGATAGGCAGATTTCAGCTCCCCGAATTCCCCAGTTCACCCATCTTAAAATAGCCAAGGTTGAGAAGCCCTGTTTTATTCTATAAGTATACCTAGTGGAAAACTGTTGCATGAGATCAAGCAAGGTTTCCCATTGTTTCCTAAGGGCTCTTTTCAAAAGAAAATCTGGTGACACACAGTTTTGAACCCAGGACTTTTTACAGACTTTTTGCATCCCTGGACCCCTTCCAAGACACTCAGCATGCAGAAGCTCACGGTCTTTACTTGGTGCTAACAATAGCTTTCTACTTTTTCTTCTTCCAGCTCCCAGAGCTTGGCACAGTAAGCGGGCTCTGAGATCCATGCCAGCGAATTGGGGCATCTGCCTTCCCAATGTTCCGTGGAAACCTTTGATGGTGAATTCAAAATGTTATTAAATAAGAGCAAAACATTCAAAGCAAAACTGCCCTTTTTTTGGGGTAGTGGATTGTTTGTTTGTTTGTTTTGCCAACCGGAGAATGCAAAAGCATCTGCTCGATTTAATATATCAAAGGTTTAAAAAAATCGGATTGCTTTTCTGGACATTTAAAAACATGCAATTGGCAAGCCGGCTGGGATAGCTTATTTTGATTTTATTGATTTGTATTGTTTTTCTAAACAACTCAAGGCAGCAAACATATTTAACAAACTTTCCTCCTCCTATTTTTCCCACCACAACAACCCTGAGAGGTGAATTGGGCTGAGAGAGAGCGACTGGCCCAAGGCCACCCACCCGGCTTTCCTAGCTAAAGTGGGACTACAGTTGGCATCTTAGCAAAGCCAGCTTGTTTATACCTGAATTCAGGCGATTCTGTTTGGAAGTCCAGCTCCTGCCTTGAGCCCCCCGAAGCTTCAGGATAAGGCGTCTCTTATTCCTGGTGGCCTAATTTTTATTCATAAACATGATAAAATGTGCTAGCCCATCACTTAAAGATCTTTGCAAGGCTTTTGACTCCAGCCGACCAATAAAGGAGGACACTTGCGTGTGTTACTGTTTGAAACTTGCTCGGTCCATCTTAAGCCATGACCAAGTGGGGAAATATATTCTTTTTCTTTCCTTTTTTTCTTTTTTCGGCCCTGGACAGTCCTCGGTGGAGAAGAAAGTGGATTGCACACGTGTGTGGGGGGGGGATCCAATCTCTGGCTGTTGTTTTGTTTCCTGCAGAGATGAAGCAACCTAATTGCAGGGAGGAGTGCAAAACTGTCGGGTCAGGTTTTATCCCTTGCCGAGGGCCGATGACGGAATCTGGGGGCAGGTTTATAGGGAGCAGCAACGGGGAGAGAATGCGGAGTCCGCTCAGGAGTATCGTCTACCCTCTCAGCTACAAGTAAGTGAAGGGCGGTGAAGAGGGTTGGGGGCATCCAAGACCAGCCGCGGTCAGCACGAACCGGGCGAATGTTCCCGTCAGATGGTTCAGATTGAAACGGCTTTCCTTTTCGTTTTAAAAGAACCAGATGTTCGGCCTAATTTATGCAAAAAAAAAGATGGAATGGGGACTTCATAGAGAACGTACGATGTGGCTGAGGATGCTGAGAACGAGCTTTCGTTTTTCACAGCAGCAGCATCTCTTACGAGAAACGTAAAAAGTTTTTCCAGCGTCGCCTCTCGGGAAGTTCCTCGCTCGGGTTTGACGCCTGTGACTTCTCCCGTGGTCAATTGTTTTTTTAAATAAGTGAACTATCGCAGCCCCGAAACGCAACCAAAATATGTTTGAATCAATGCAGCTTATTTCTGATATTCGTATTGACATTAGCCAAGAAAATTCGCTAATAAAATCTATTTTGCTGGTAAAGCAAAAAGAAAAATACGCAGAAGAGTGATGAAACAGATGAATTTGTCTTTTGGAGGGACTAGACGATATCCATAAAACGTGAAGGGAGAATTAGCTCAGTTCTTTACTCAGTTTAGACCCTGTGGAACATCGGTGGACCCGTCTTCCCGTTTTGACGATAGCGAGGCAGTTCAATAATCCGTAAAGAACCCCTTTCCCAAGCCCATTTTCCAGCATTATGAGGATGGATTTTTCCCCTCCCTATTTAGGATGATTCTCTCTGCTGAAACCTGAGTGAACACTTGTTAAGTCACAGAAGCAAAGGCTGCTGAAGGCTTAGAAGGAAATGTTGCTAGAAGTAGTCCAGGTGAAGTCCGAGGGGGTCAAAAAAGTCAAATAGCAACCAGGCAGTTGAGGTTCTCCTCCTTACATTTGTGGGGGGGAAAAACCCAGCCCCAGACGATGGTTCTCCTTTTGGATGAGGAGCTCATGAAGATTTTACAATCTGAGCTTTATTTACAAAGAAGATCTAAACGGAGGCATAGACCGTCTGTATGCCCGTCTTTCGCGATTTTTTCACTGCATTTCTCTCTTCCTTGCACGCTGGACTTCCCTTCTCCATTTTTCAATTCGGTTCATCCTGGAGAACACCCACAAGGGAGCTGTTTCCAACCAGGACCCCCACCCAGGTTTGGGGGGACTACAAATCCTGTTATTCTGCAGCTCAGGGGGATAGTTGCAAGGAAATCCGGAGAGAAATGCTTTGTTAAGAAAGGCTGGGCGAGAAGACTTTTTGCCCCGCGTAGCATCACCCTTTAGTGCTTTTAGGCGTTTGGGATCTCAACTTCCAGCATGACTTTGGCCAGGCTGATGCAAATTCTGGAAAATGAAAATGGAATTGCAGCCATCGATTCACGGGCGTAATCAAAGAAGCATTTAAGGCTGGGGTGGGTGATTTTCAGCCTGGCCATCAATATTTTTTATTATTATTATTTTAATTCGTTTGCTCCACCAGGAGGTGCAATCATGCAGCTGTTGGTCTCCGTTGCAGTGCTCCTGATAACTCTGTCTGCAGTCATGACAGGTAAGACCTGGGGTGGGATTGCTTTCACTGGGGGAGAGGGGAGACAATCCCCTCCCACTTCAGCACGATGGATTGCTGGCAAGGAACTCTGGGGGATGTAGTCCAACACTTTTGGAAGACTGATATGGAATCGGATAAACTGGTGGGGGTGAACGGTGCAGTGGGTGCCATGAGATGGCATGTTTGTTTTGTGGCAAGATGCCGGTTCTTTTTATATTTCCCCGATGGGGCTTCTTCCTTCCCTGGGAGACGTAGCAGCTCAAGAATTCTTGCCCTTGTTAAGAGTGCAGAGCCCCTGCTGGGAACAGGCAGCCTGGGAGAGAATTTTGCATTTCTCCCAGTCTCCTTCCTTTTTGCTACTCTTTTAAAAAGTTTGTAGCATTTTTTTAAAATTCTGTGTAAAGTTATGTGTGTGTGATACATACATTCATTACATTTTACAATATAAAAGTATTCAAATGGATAAATGAACACATGATGCAAAGGTATGTGCACTCCAACCCCACACATCCACTGCGCGTTCTGGGTTTTTCGAATGCTCGGATCAACTTCTCAATGCCCAGCTGGATTCACACAACATGCCCGACTAGGCGAAATAGAGTTGGGCAGTTTGCAGCTCAGCGCTTCTGTCCAAACACGTTCTGTGAACCAGGCGATAGCAGTAAACCCGAGCATGGCTTAAGTGCGTGGGCACAGTGCCCGTTCTACGAACGCGACATTCAGTGGGTTTCGTCTTGTGTAAAACCACGCCGCGTGGTGGCTGCTTTGATTTTTTATCCCCAAGACTCCACTGAAGAGCCCACCCTGGCTCAGAAGTTTGAGAAATTCCAAAAGGAGGTCCAGACTTTTATCGAGCACCTTGGCGAGAAGACCAAAGCTGCTTTTCATGAGTTCCGCAACAGCGAATTCAACAACAAAACCAGGTGAAGGTTTTGAGCTTATATTCTTCCAGCTGTCCCTGGAAGTGGGGTGGAGCGAGGGCGCTTGGCTCGGCCATCTTGGCTGAGGATTCGAAGGGCTGAAGAAGAAGTTGGATTCTCCAAAAGAATCCAGCTGTGGGGGAGACGAGGACTGACGCCTGTGTGAAGAGGGGGAGCAGCCTAGAGTCATTACGCGTGGCCAAGCGCAGGAGGGCCAACCCCCGTGAGGACCGCTAGTTTATCTGCCAAGGTCAGGAGCAAGGCGGGCAGAAGGAGGAATTCTCGTAGCCTATAATTACCTACTGAATGGAGACTACTTTCAGCTGAGCCCTTTCCTATCAAGTCTAACATTCATTTCTCCTTCACCCTGCCTTGCTCCACTAATGGTTCTCACGGAGGTGGCCCTTCCTGCGCTTGGTCACGCGTAATAACTCTAGGCTGCTCCCTCTCTTCACACAGGCCTCAGTCCTTGCTTCGGCCACACCAACATCTGGAGAACATCAGCTAAAGGAAGC
>JANHZU010011054.1:367367-390755 GCA_032468055.1 Acrochordus granulatus | reverse complement strand
ACAGGAAGGGGAGCGGAGAGGAGAAGGAGGGAGGAGAGGAGGGAGGAAAGAGGGAGAGGAGAGGAGAGGAAAAGGAAAGGGAGGAGAAGATGGAGGGGGAGGGGAGAGGGGGAGGAGGGGAGAGGAAAGGAGAAGGGAGAGGGGGAAAAGAAGAGGGAGGGGAGGGATGAGCAGAAAAGGAACCCTTGTGTGTGAAGAGTGACTCACACAGCAAGGCGAGCGTGCGCCCCCACGTCCTGTCCCTTCCACTCAGCGGAAGGCGAAGGGGGCTGCTGCCCCTCCCCGTCTCGCTGAGACCTGGGCCCCGGGGCGCTGCTGAGCTAACAAGCACCCTCCTCTCATGCAACGTCCGAATTTTTTCAACGTCCAAACACATAAAAAGTTGAGGGGCTTATTCGAGAGCAGCTCAGTTTTCTCTCCAGCAGTGGAGATCAGGTAGAACTGGCCAAAAAATCAAGAGTCGTCGTCTTCTCTCATTTCTCTTTATTAGCGTACACTCAGGTCGAAGACGAAGAGAAAACCAAACCCAAAAAACCAAACCAAAACCCTCCACTGTGCGTCTCAGAAGGGCAGCATCAGAGCTGGTGATCAGATAAGGAGGACAGAGGGGTGAATATCGAGTCAGTGGGAAGTAATAGCGGATGCCATGACGCCTTCTGCAGTCTGGAGGTTTCGCCACGAGGCTTGAAATGTTTTGGGTTTCGCATTCGAAAACTCGAACCGTGACCTTCCGTCTCGGAATTGCCTTTGAGTGGAGGAAGAAACTCAAAACGTGAGCAGGGACCACAAGACCGCGCCGAGCAACCGGTTCCTGGGCTCAGATGTGGGAATGTTGAGCTTGGAGGCCACAAGGATCAGCAGCAGCCGCGTAGCGGAAGAACATTTACTTCAAATGGTCAAAGTCCTTAGCCTGTTCCAACGAAGCCTGATCCACAGAGGAATCTCGATGCTGGACCCTGATGCTGGATTTACAGGTAGTCCTTGACTTACGACCACAATTGGGACCAGAATTTCCATTGCTAAGTGAATTGCACCTGATTTTATGACCCTTTTTGCAATGGCTGTTAAGCAAAGCACTGCAGTTGTTCAGTGGATCACACAGTCGTTAAGCAAATCCGGCTTCTCCCTTTGACCTTGCCTGTCGGAAGCCAGCTCGGAAGGTCGCAAACGGCAATCACAGGATCCTGGGACATGCCGGTTGCCAAGCAGCCAAATGTTGATCACGTGACTGTGGGAATGGTGCGACGGTCATAAGTATGAAGACCAGTTGTCGGTCAGTTTCTTCCAGTGCGGTTGCGACTTTGAACAGTGGCTAAACAAATGGTGGTAAGTCGAGGATGACCTGTACCAACGAAGCGCCAGTTTCGACACTGGTTGCGAAGGAACAAGAGGAGAAGGCGGGGAGAGCAGGGGCCTCTTGATGACCACAGGCCTTCTAGAACGTGGAATACGAGCCGTCTGTGCTTTCAGACCAACTTGAATTTCGCTGGTGGCTGAACGACCCGACGTGCCTCTTCAAGAACTTCTGATCGATGCAGCCAAGTCTTCTCAGCACGGTGAGGAGCTTGTTCCGAAACTTGACCCCGATGAAGGCGTAGAGAAAGGGGTTGAGGCAACAATGAAAGAAGCCTAAACTCGTGGTGATGATCTTCGCTATGTCCACGTTCTCGTCCCACTGGCAGCCCTTCTCGAGAATGCCCAGTTGGATCAAGGTTATGATGAACTCCACCAAATGGTAGGGTGACCAGCAGACGAAGAAGGCAACCACCACTGCCAAGATAACCTTCAGGGCCTTGTGTCTCTGGAACCCTCTGGAGCGCAGGAGGGTGAGGATGATGTGCAAGTAGCAGTAGATCATAGCCATCAGAGGGAGCAAGAAAGCTGCCACTTGGTTGACGATTGACAGGGCGATCTTCCAGGTCTTGCTTGTTTGGGGAGGGAAAAGGAGAGAGCAGGAAGTAACATTCAGACGAGAATCATACTCGGCCCTCAGGTACATGAAATCCGGCACTGTCAGGAGGAAACAAACCAGCCAAACCGCCAAGGTGGTGCTAATGATCAGGAACCGCTTGTTCCTGTTGTACATGCGTATGACGTAGACAATGGAAAGGTACCGCTCAAAACTGATGCAAATCAGGAAGAAGATACTGGCGTAGAAGTTGATCTTGAAGACGCTGCCGATGACCTTGCAGAGGCCATCCTTGAAAATCCAACCGCGCACTTCCTGGACGGCCCAGAAGGGAAGAGTCACCACCAGGAGAATGTCCGCAATGGCCAGGTTGAAGATGAAGATGTCATTCCCCAGTGGCAAGAGTCTGTCCAAGAGCAGGACAGAGATGACCATCAGGTTGCCTCCTAGACCCAGGAGGAAAATTAGGACATAGAAGGGAGGCAGAAAATCCTTGGAAAACATCTGGTAGGGGTTCAGGTCGCATGGCTGGGACGAGCAACAACCACTGTAATTGTAGTCACCGTTATAACTTCCATTACTGTAGTCCGTGTCATCTTCAATGAGATTGAGGAAACTGATCTGATCTTCAGCCTGAAAGAAGGAAACCAGGCAGAGGATTATTTTTACTGGAGGCATGATATGACCAAATGTGGGAGGACGAAAGAGGCAACATGATTGGATTTCAACCCGAGCAATATTTTTTTCAAATGTGGCAGCTTTTCAGATGTGCAGTCTTCCATTCCCAGAATTCCCCAATCAGCATATATGAATTTCAACTCCCAGAATTTCCTAGTCAGCATCTGTGGACCTCAACTCATTAGTATAAGGATAACAACTAGCATTATTATCTACAACGAATAACTTGTAGTATTATCAGCAACAAAAATAATTAGTATATTAGCAGTATATTATACTAGCAGTATCGGTTAGTATATCCATTGGTATAACTATAGCTATTAGTATACTGTAATGGATTTATATCATATTCTCCGTCTGTTAGTAAAATAACCTAAACCAGTGTTTCTCAAACTGGGCCACACTAACTTCCTCGAAGCGAGATGGTGACATAGAAATTGAAAAAATAAATAAATAAATAAATAACTTCCAGAATTCCCCAGCCAGAAGGCTTTATGTGACTTCAACTCCTAGAATGCTCCAGCAAGTCATGTTGGCTGGGGAATTCTGGGAACTGAGGTCCACACAACTTAAAGCGGCCAAGCTCGAAACACACTGTGCTGGAGCTTCCCTCCCCACCACCTCACTGACCAGAAGACTGCTTGTACCGCCTCATGGTGCAAACTAGGAATGTGTGCTTTTAACTGCAAACAAGGGAGGGAGGCGGTTTAAAAATATGAAAAATAAATAAAACTTAGAAAGTGGCATCTTCCCTTGCCCTTTGCTGCCTCCTCACATGGCCATCTCTCAGCAAAAACCCTGCTTGGGTGTCCATGCTATAAATATTTGTCAATGTGCAGATGCATATCCCTGATAAGGCATGCTATCAAGAGAAATTTTCAGTTGAGGTATCAGTGATGAAATTCTCAACTCTTTGAAGAAAGCCACAGAAACAAAACTCTGAAAGAAAGCTTTCGCTGTAGAAGAAGCCACAAAGAGCAACTTGAGACCAATGAAAAGTATCTTGCAGTGCATTGAGTGTAAATTGTATTCCCCTGAGCACTGGATCAATTGCACAGAGTTTCTATTCCTGAAAGGGGCATTTTACTTTATTTTTTCACATCTCTGGGCATGTTGGAGTTTAGTTTAATGCTATGAGCTTTAGCATCAAGATATATAATATTTTTCCCCCTCAGAAAGCACACTAAAAAAGCACAAACTCAGGTTCGTTAGCCTTTCCAACTTTGCCACTGAAACTGCAAAATGACACATGTAAGAAAAGAGTGGAGCTTTGGTTATGTGGCAGTGGCCATTGTCTTGTCTTGTTGACCCTCCTGTGAATACACCTGGAAAAAAATTAAATGATTTCTGGATTCACAGGCAAAACAAAGGGACGGGGTTTGAAGCATGCAGTTGCAGCCACCAACTTGATTTTTTCTGCCCCCACGTGGACACACCTGCACCACCAGCATGGTTTCCTGCATTGGGAGGAGGAGGAGGAGGAGGAGGAGGAGGAGAGATGTCACCATTTCATATGTCATTTCTAAATATCTCTACTATTTCTGGAAAAGGAGGTTTGGCAGGATCTTTTTTCTTAAGGTTGTCACGTTATACCAAACCTGTGAAACAGAGGTTTTTGTGTTATGAGTGTGCCTAGATAAGGCTGGAGATTAGGAGTCACTTTTCAGAGAATTTTAAGATGGTGCGTTGTTGGCATTTGCAGTTTCAGGAGGGGTAAGTTCTGGATGTGCACATGTTACAGGCATGACTCTTAGCCAGCTGATGCTGCCATTGTAATCGGGCCGGGGGGCGGTTTTTGCAAATCTCAGATAATTTCCACTCACCGCTTGTGTCAGTTGTGATTGGTGCAAACCACATTTCCATTTGCCCACATTCTTATCTTAAATTCCACATTGATGCACATTTTATTGTTTCATTTGCTTGCACATTTTGAACCACGCTGTGGACTGTCACCACTCTCTACAAGCTACAAACACACTTCCAGTATAGGCAAACACACTTGCAATGACTGAAAGTCCAGAACGACATTTTTAATACTGATAAACCCAGACTCCCTTTCAAAGCTTTCATCATTATCTTTCAGCAGCTTTTCCTTTTTTAAATCTTACTTGTTTTATTTAATCGTTTTTGTGGCATCATTATTTCCATGCTCCCTCCACTTCACCTTTTATTCCAATGCAATTTTCTTTCAAATTACCTTTAATTGTAATTTACTATTAAAAATTAGATTTATTATTGTTTTTATTACAGTGCAATACTAGGAAACCCAATTGTTAAGACAATTTGAATGACATCTGATTATTCAAACAAAACTAACTCCAACCTCATTGCTTCAGAATGAACGGGCTTCAAAACAGAGTAATCTTTAATTAGCACCCAATCAAGCTGCCAACATGCATTCAGAAGGTAAAGAGATTCAAAACTTCTGGCTGGCAAAATATAAATCTTTCATTTCCAAAATCTTGGTCTAATCCAGGACTGTCCAACCTTGGCAATTTTAAGATGCGTGCACTTCAACTCCCAGAATTTCCTAGCCAGCATGATCTAATCCAAATATTTCAGAGCCTGGATCAGTCAGCTCTTTTCCAGGAATGGTCACAATAATTACAAATTACTGGCTCTATATGCATAGGATCTGAAGTCCAGGACCTCTTATGAATGGGGATAAATTTATTTAGCTTTGAGTCTTTAATTTTGCATTTTTAGAGCAACAATGAGCTGAAACTTAGTGCTCTATAGGCACACTTCTCTTAATTTTGTTATAAAATTTGCCAGAATTGTAAGAAATAAAAACCTGTTCAAGAAAGCTACATACAAAATGCATTTGTGTGTTTAAAAAATATATGAACATCCATTATATCAGAGAAAAGTTTGCATATTAGATACAACTGCCTCCCTTTTTCCAAGCACGGAGTTCTAGAGATACGTGCGCCAATACTGTATATTTATGAATTTTAGTGCACAGTTTTGTTGTTTTTTGTTTGCAACTATTTCAAGAACTTGAAATCTGATGCAAATGAGGAAACCGATGCTAACAGATTCATCCCTCACCCACCACACTCTATGCATCACCCTAAAGATTAAATAAAGGATGAAGAAAATATTTAAGGATATTTTGGATACTGGTACACATCAAAGGAGAAAAGATGTACGATATTCAAAAATCAGAAAGTTTGGTAGGAGCCTATTGTTCACTAAACAGAAATTAAATAATTTAAATTTATTGAACGATACATAAAAGGCATCAGCTTTTACGAGCTGCAACCCTATGCACAGTGTTATCCACTGTCGACGTTCTTTGCAAAAAAGAAAAAGAAATCAACGGTCTGATAGCACCTTTCCCTCCGACCACCACGTTTTATGAAAAAGGCATCAGTCTCTGTGAGATGCAGCTCATTTTATAACGAAGCAGCTAGTCTGTGGCGCACGAGCGCTGGAGCTTTTTAATAAAATGTATTAGTCGACAGAAAAAAGTGCCGCCACCACCTTCCTGTGGAACTGAAGCTGCCGTTCTCAGAGCAGCTCTGATCTCCTGCAGCCAAACTGAGCGGGGTGAAGTCACCGCTTTGTTCTCTGGATTTCTGCACGGGCAGAAGGATTTCTGGACAAAAAGGCAAGCAAGCTCCCCCATCTGCCTCTGAAACCCCCCCCAGGATGATTGTGGCTTGAAAAAAAAAGAGTCTGCCTGCTATGTATGCATCACAGGCTCAGATGAAAAAGGGGACTGATTATCGTGGTTTCTTATCTAGGCGCTTTCTGATGGATCGGCTTCTGCGTCTTTTTCGAAGAAAGGCAAAAAGAGCGATAAGCATTCCAGAGCGATGAAAGAGGATTAGATTTGGTCCCCTAGCAGCGTTTCTCAATCTCGGCAATTTTAAGATGTGTAGATTTCAACTCCCAGAATTCCCCAGCCGGCGTGTCCAGGCAGCTCTGTTGCAATCCAAGGTCTGTGGCTAGCCAGCTTTATCTATGGCTTGGGCCGGGATGGTGCAATGTTGCGTTCTCTACGCCCCGCAATTCTTGCGGCGGTTCACACGGCTCCTAAGAGTCTTTCTCAACTTTGGCAGCTATAAAATATGTGGACTTCCATTTCCAGAATTCCCCATCCAGCATGCAATCTTATCCACCCAGAGTCACTTGGAAGTTGATAAATAAACTAAATTTTAAAAATCCGAACCTGAGTTCCATTTTGCTCAACAAGGAGGACTTAACAACCCTCCTGAGACGGAAATACAGTTACTTCCAGATGAGTCCTGGATCTAAAATTCTCTATAGGATTATAGATTTGCACAGGTTGTCAGGTTGTTTAATAATTAACCGTCTTTTTAGCTGTTTATTCATTGTTTTAGCTTTATTGTACACCACCCAGAATCACTTGTTTGTGAGACGGGGGACTGGAGTGCATAAATTGGACACATAAATAATTAAAATAACCAGTCTCCTTTGCACTCTTCCTCTCAGGAAATCTCTGATTTTTGCAGAATGTGTTTTCCTTATTACTGATAGCAATATACAGTTGCTTCTTTGTTGTGTTTAGAAAGATGCGAACGTTGAATGAAAACGGGAGCAAATGCTGTTCACATTTATTTAACAAACCAAAAACGTACCGTACCGGTCCCTCGAAGAATAAAGTAGATTTCACAACATCATTCTCCAACATCATTCCTCAGTTTTAGTGAATTATTTATTACTATACTTTATTTATTAATTGAACACATCCCCTGAATATTTTCTTCTACCTTATCCATTCAATCAACATTATATTATAATTATATTATCCTTATTTATTATTATTATATCCTTATAATTTATTATTATTATATCCTTATTTATTATATATTATAATTATATTAACATATTATCCTTGCTTAGGACCCTCCTCTTGTAAATACATAGCAATAATAAGCCATTTGTGACCCTCCGTTCTAATTCAGAGATAATCAGTCTTAAAAGTCTAATGTTCTTTTACATTTACTTGGAAGGAATCTGCACTAAATTTGTCTCTAAAGGTACCTATATAAGAAAAAAAATTCAGACAAATCTGTGACCATTTTTTAAAAGTTTCATCAATACAAATCTATACATCCGTAAACTAAAACTAAATTTATAGTTTGTTTTAAATGGATATATTAGAGTTTCTTAGAATTCATTTTAATTAAAACAACATTTTTTTAGTTCCTCCTCTGTAGAACCATTACTTCTACCTGCATTCAGTGGCCCAAGAGTCCAAAGAAAAGCATTTCAGACAAATTATTCATGATTCTGTTAATGTTTAAACAATTGTAATTTTCCTGCATCTGAAGGTATTCAGATGTTCCTTCCGCCTTAAGCAGCTATAGATCTGTAGCCTGAACACCCACCACAACGTACCATCCTCTGGAACTCCCCCATCAGTTTAATTCATTTTACAAGCAACTTTTAGAAGTCCTTCTCCCAGCCCAAGATTTATGAATGTTGACCACGCGTCTGGCGGCATCTCTAACTCACCATGAATGAAGATGCTCTGAAACCCGGCAAAAGAGAAGAGAAGAAAATCTGAACAGGAAGTCAGGACAGGTGCGCTGATTTTATCTCTGCCGAAGAAACATCCCGCCACTCGGGGCTGAAGAAGAACGACACGGTTTGAACATTTGTTTTCTTAAAGAGGTGAGACGCACCACTCAGCCCAAGGATGCTGGTGGCTCCACGAAACCTTTGCACAGCCATCGACGCCTCTAGGATAGCACTGACGAAGTTCAGCACTGGCGTTCCTGCACGCATCCTTAGTTCTGGAAGAAAAGCGGAAGAAAACCACAAAGTCATCTCCAAACTAGATGGAACATACATGGACACACGTGCCACCCTCCCTTCCACTTTGCATTTTTTCCCAACTTCTAGCCTTTCAAGCATTTGAGAGGCGATGCTTCCTCCATCATAGACACGGGGCAACGATGCTCTGGCTTTCCTCCATCCCGTTCTTGGCTATGGCCACCTCCAACAGGCGGAACATGACAACTGTTTCAAGCGGCCGACGCCAGCAAGGAACATGGCGACGCCAGTTCTTCTCAAGTTCCCCACTCACCCACAGAGGTGTTCCTTTGGCGTGGCCTACAGCCTTTCTCGCCACCACCCAAGGCCACTCTGCTCCTGGCTACAGATCCGGGCGAGCCCCCCTTTCGCCGGGAGCTTAACAGTCCACCGTCTCCAGCCGGCCTCGAACCGTGAAGCCCTCCCAGAAGACCAAAGGAGACGGGAAGACGCGTCGGCCGCGTGCCACGCGACCTGTCTTTCAGCGGCTTTGAGCACCCAAGACTTTTCTTTTCAGCAACCCCATCATTTCTCGTCGACACGCCACAGGCAGAACCCATGACGTAAAACAAGAGAGAAACTCACATTCTCACTTTGCGTACTTGGTGCTCAGAACAGGTCTTGTCATAATGGAACTCAAGCAGATGAACTGCACGCAACATGGAGGTGTTCTGTTCCTTTCACAAAGCATCAGTGTCGGATGCCACCTACGTACAGCCACAACAGCAGCGCAGCGTGCGCTACGCGGGGCTGCCTCCAAAGACCACTACTGCGAGTCCAAAGGGCAGCGACCCCCATGTCGGCCAATGGCAGTTGTCACAGTTGTACGACTCCAGGGTTGCTGGTCCTCCCATATGAGTTTCCAGAAAGCTTCTGGGCACATTGCAAAGTTTTGCTTTTGTCCTACACAGTCTGACGAGGCTTGGCCCTTTGCTTCGTGCCCTCTTCCCACCCAGCCAGCTGCGAGGCTGCGAGACGAGGCTGGGCTTTACCGTCTGAAAACAAACCCATCGCCCTCGCAGAAGGGACAAAGGCCAGGCATTTGTTAGAAACAACCCAGCTTCCGACTTAAAATCAAACTAGGGAGTTTGGCAGGAAGACAGAAAAATTTATTCAACGTTTTTGCAAAGACGGGCGCACCAGGTACTCGCAGGTGCAGCGGACACGTTAGCAAAAAGATCTCCACGCAATGAGACCCTGTTCCCGGCCGGGCACCCCCTCCTCCCGTTCTCCAGGGGACAGTCACCCCGGAACCTACAACCTATCCGAGCCGCCTAGGAAGTCCCGCCTTAGTTTACATCTCCCACTACTCTAATTCTATCTCCCCCTACTCTTAATTTGCAATTTTCCTTTTTTGGTTATATCCGTGTTTTCTTGAGGCTTCCTTCTAATCGACATTCCAAGGGATAAGGGAATCACCCATCATGGATCTAATCAGGGTCCTCCATCTAGTCACTCGGTTGGGTCAACAATCAACACGTAATTGGTCTTTCTTTGGAAATGATGTACTTTCCACACAAATGTGTTTAACTTATCCCCTCAAGGTTTTCTTCCTTCAAGAATACAGATCTCCTCTGGAGAGAAATGGAGAAAAAGAGAAAATGTATTTTATTTCCCACACCTTGTGTCAAGAAGATCCCTTTGGAAAATAAGTAAGGAAAAGAGGAATCGAGCTGCGGAAAGTCAAAAAGCAGCCACAAGAAACAGCGTCAGATTATACACAAAAGGGGCTGGGCGCCTCATCCCTTAACCTAGTACGGTATTTCTCAGCCTTGGCCACTTTAGGGGTGTGGACCTCAGTTCCCGGAATTGAAGCATGGCCGGCTGGGGAATTCTGGGAGTTGAAGGTCACCCATCCTAAAAGTTGGTGAGATGGAGAAACGCTGGTATACTGTACACGCCCAGAAGTCCTGCTGCCTTTTCTTCCAACGAGTTCAGATTTATGGCCTCTTAGGACCTAGAGGAGCTGAGGCCCTACAACTACACCTCAGTTTATTCCACAATTGCTTCAGAGCAAACACAGGAAGCAGAAGAGGAGCACATGGTGGTTTCGTATTCACACCTTTTTCAACGCAGGCAAGGAGAGTGTTTCGTTCCCCCTTGCTTCTCTTGCGGTTTCTGCTTCTGCACTGCACTCTTCACTTGTTTTGTAAATTGGGGGAAGCTGTGTGGTTGAAAACAAGAGGTGGCAGGACGTGGGTGTGCATGACAAACACTCCCGAGCAGTTCCTCTTCTCCTTTCCAAAAGCATCGAGGCGTTTGGCCGCTGGCATGCGACGCGAGGGGGACTTGTGGAGACCTCGGGGCTCGCTGAGCTGGGTTGTTTTCCTGCAGACGTTTCATTACCCAGCTAGGGAACATCAACAGGGCAGAGGTGGAATTTCTTGCTGGGACTGTTGCCAGTCGCCACGCAGCTCAGTGCGCCGCTCCTTCGTCAGACCAGCCTTGCTCGACTTCGCTCACTTTTACGATGAGCAGCCTTCGACGCCCAGAATTCGCCAGCCAGCCAGCCAGCGCAGGCCTCGGAAGCTCTTAAGACGCGCGTTTCTCGAGTTCAGCAGCTTTTAAGGTGGACGGGCGGACTTCGACCCATCCAGCCCGATTCTGGGGGCTGAAGTCCACCCGTCTTGGACGCGGCCCGACGCGGCCCAGCCTGACACGGGCCCGGGCCGCCTTCACCCAGCGGTACCCAGAGGGCCACCGCGCAAGGGTCCTTCCGCACAAACCGGCTGCATCGCCCCCGACCGCATGCCCCCCCGCCCCTCCCCAGCTTTCAGCTGGGTTGTGGTTGCTGCGTTTGCACTTTTGCACGGCAGCCCCGGGACCAAACGCGGGGCGGCGACCGGTGGCCTCTTGGCGAGGCCCGAGCCTCCCTCGCTGGCCCCAGGGAGGCTCCGCGAGGCGGGGCCGGGAGGACAAGCGCGCCCCCTTCCGACCGCCCGAGAGCCTCGCGAACCCGGCGCTCCCCCTCCTCAGGCGCATGCGCAGCAGAAACGCCTCTCTCCGGCGGGCGTGAGTAGGCGGACGAGCGGCGCTTCGGTCACGTGATCTGTCAGCTGACCCGCCAAGCGGAAGTCGCTGTTTCCAGGTTGGGAAGGTGAGTGGCCTGGTGGCCGAGGGTAGCCGCCGCCGCCGCCAGGTCCTTTGCACGCGCCCTTTGCAGCTTTGCACACGCAGGCGCCCCTTCCCACCCACCCCCGTCCCGCCTGCAGGGGAGGACCTGGTGAAGTGGGGTGCATTTGCCCAAGCGGGGCTCTCTGCAAGGCTTGGGGACTGCAGGCCCCAGAATTCCCAGCCGCTGTGCCCAGGCGGGGTTCCCCTCCCCGTTTGCTGGCGAGCCATTCAGAGAGTCCCAAGAGAAGGGAATCTCTTCAGCGCAGCGTTGAGCTGTGGGCCCCTTGGTGGTTTGGGGGTTTGCTTGCAGACGTTTCCTGACCCGACTGGGTGAGGTCATGTCACGCTAAGCCGAATCCCAGCGAAAGTGGGAAGGAGCTGCTTGGATCAGCAGCAAAACGTTTCGAACCGACCAGAAAAGAAGTCCAGTTGCCATGACTTGACTTCGAGATACATCAACCACACACTACATATTTTATGCGTGGCCCAAAACAATTCCTCATCGCTCAGTGTGGCCCAGGCAGGCCAAAAAGATGGACACCTGTGATTGAAACTCAAGATCTACAGGATATGGGGCCGCTACTTTAATCCACTGCCTGTATATTCTGTTTGTGCCTTCTATTCCATAACAGAAAACTTCCTCCTTGAGGCCTGCCTCTCTGGTTCTCAAGTCCTGCCTTTTCTCTTTTAAGGTGATCCAGAAATGACCTCTTCAAGGTACAAAACCGTCATTCAGGGTGAAGCCTCAGAGACAGACTCAGAGGAAGAAATCAATTATTCTGCCTTGTCCCAGGGTGCATTCACCAGCCTTTCTGGAGTACAAATCCCTGGGGAAGCTTCTGAAACAGATGAGGAAGAAAAAGCCAGAAGTCCCGCTGGATCAAAAACAGAGGCTAAATTGATCACTCCAGATTTACCTCCGCTGATTGTTTACAGGAATGAGGATTTGGGCTCTCCCATAGTGGTAGAAGAGAAGCCCGCCCTTCTCATCAAACACCGGGGCCGATATAGCACCCTGTTGCAACAAAAGCTAGTTGAGAGCAATTCCCGCTTATACTACGACATCAACAACACCATCAAACAGGTCTATCAAACCGCCATCAAGGAAATTGGAGCCATTACTGGTCAGCTGAGCAATTCCCAAAATGGCATCATCAGTGCTTCACACAACATCCGGATCGTTCTGGAGGACCTCCAGGCTGTGGCAGACAAGATAGACATTATTAACAGCTGCAGTTTGTTGCCTGATATCCAGATAGAGGTGCCTCCAGCACAAAGTAGTTAGTTAAACCTCCATTTAACTAACTGTTGGATCACATCCTATACAGGCTGTGATGTTGGTTGTCACCCTGGTTGTAGAGCCAAGTAGAAAATTGAAAAGCTGCTAGCTTTCACTGGAGAAATATCTGCTGCCTGTTTGATATTTAAATTACAGCGGGTCCTCTATAGTTTTGCTTGAACCTTTACAATTAAGGCTGAACTGAACAAAAGAAAACTGCTTTTGCTGTTCTGGGGGAGAGGGATGATCCCATTTTAGGAGAGAGTGTCTTCTCCTTGTTAATGTTTCCCATAATATTTTAAAAAGGTAGATCTGATTGCACCAAGGTTGGAGGCATTTAACATAAATGTAGCATCACATTGGACCCATGAGAGTTTGTCCAAAGATGCTAAATTGTTTTCCTCTATAAAATTAGGTTATTTATTTGGAGGGATGTATGGCCTGAGCAGGACTAAGAAAAATGAAATTGTGCAGCTCATCAGATAATGATCTGCTTGACATTCTCTAACTGATTTCATTAGTAGGGGATAAATCAAGGGAGTTGTGGTCTATAAGTCTGTTATAGTTGATGGTGATTAAATCAGCAAGCTCGGGGTTTGTGGGGAGGCTAGTAGCTAGTAGCAGCTAGTATCAGTTGATGTCCCATCAAGTTGGACTTGAGCCTTAGTTACCATGTAGGTAGACCTTCTCTAGGGTGATTTGTCCCTTCAGATCTTTACATGATGCCCCCATCACCTCTGTCACCCAGGCTTTAAATCTGGGGGTGCAAATACTTTTCTACAAAATTGTTGCCAGAAGTATAATAGGATGTGTTCTGCAAATCTGCATTGCTGATTAGTAAAAAGAGAATTTGTGGCAACAGGCCTGTTTAAAGGTTTTGATTTACTACCATTTTGCTAATCTATGAGGTGCAGAACAAGAAACACTCATGGATTGATTATGTGTCATTAAAGGTAAAGGTTTCCCCTGTGAGTAATGTCTGACTCTAGGGGGTGAGGCTCATCTCCATTTCGTAGCCAAGAGAGCCAGCATTGTCCAAAGATGCTTCTGTGTCATGTGGCCAGCATGACTATACGCTGAGGCGCATGGATGCTGTTACTTTCCCACCAGTTTAGGCAGTTCCTGTGGATGATCTGTCTCCAGCCTTTAAGGTCTCCCAGCAATGCTGCCTTTCGTCCATAACTGAGTCCCTCCAGCTGGCTGCTGGTTGTCCTCCTCCTCTTCTTCTTCTTCCTTCCATCATTGCCAGCATTACAGATTTTTCAAGGAATCTGGGTCTTTGCATTGACCAATTATGTTCAATCAAGTCGGTTGTGACCACATAGATCGGACATGTCCATCCTCAGCAAGCTATGATGATGGGAATTCTGGGAGTTGAAGTCCACGTATCTTAAAATGGCCAAGGTTGGGCACCCCTGACACAGATGGACCTGGGTTTTGAAAAAGGCTCCGTGATGAAGTTGAAAGCTTAACCTTACCCACCAAAAATGAAAGTCCAGTTGACAAGATTTATGAGCCTCCAGATTTGCTTTATTGGCAGACATTATGTGCTTCAACCACTAGGGGGCAGCAAAAATGAACCCCTGCACCATCACGAGGGGGCAGCAAGCAATAAATCACCGCATCGCCATTTCATGTGTGCTTTAATTAATTAAACGAGGCTAAATTTTTCAAAAACAAGGTGGGAGGCAAAATAAAAAACCTGAGATCCCTGGGTTAATTTAAACCTGTGGCTTTTTATTCATAGCTGTTCCCATTCACATGCCAAGAAAGGATGTGGCTCAACTTTGGAAAGTGCACAGAGAGGGGAGGATCAAGTTCAGTCAGGTTTCACCTGTTTAGCTTTTCCTGATTTCAGGAGCTTCCACCAAGGTTGGTGCAATTTCAGCCACCTTTCCAAACCTGGTATTCTCTAATGCACTGGACTACATCTCCCATCAGCCCTCTCAGGGCAGCTACCTAACATAACCTCACCCATACTGGTACCGGGCCTCCTGCTCCTTTTAAGATAACCATCCTTGCATATACCATGATTTACAAACCAGAAGATATGCATTCCCACAATATCCTAAGACAAGATCAAAGCACATGATGGCTTAGCTACCTGTGCAACAGAGGCTTTGTTGCCACCTGGGGATATCGAGAGGCACTGAGTCCATAAGATTGCCTTCTGCCATTGGCTTTACCTGGTAACCACGATTCCTGAAGTTGATCACTTCAAAAGAGACACCTGGCTGGAAGGTTGGTGTTGCAGACAATGATGTTGCCTTGAACAAATCATAGGTTGAAGTGAAAGGCTGTATCTCAAGTTCGCACACACCAGGTTCACAGCAAATCTAGAATACCAAAGGCCCTTGGCTAAATATATTGCTCTATCTTTGACTTCAACTCCCAGGATTCCCCAGCCAGATGTTCTCCCATACTGTAGATCAGGCATATCCAACCTTGGCAACTTTAAGATGGGTGGACTTCAACCCCAGAATAGCTGGTGAGGGAGTCCTTAAAAGTTGCCAAGGCTGGGCATGCCTGCTCTACATATGGGAGAACATCTGGCTGGGGAATCGTGGGAGTTGAAGTCCACCCATATTAGAGTTGCCAAGTTTGAAAAAAAAACCCTCAGCAAGTTATCTATAGTATCTTTCAATAGTATCTTCAGGCATCCCTGAGAAATGGCTCTTTAGTTTTGCTTGACCACACTGGCCAACCCCCCAAAAATGCTAGTTTCTTTCTTGGAAGAATTCTGCCTCTGGCAGAACCATTAAATCATTAAAGCCACTATCCCATGGCTACTCCTGTCAGGAGTTTTTTCACTACCATTCAGACAGGATTTGCTTTCCTGAAGTATAACCCCAGGAGACAGTGGCAAACCTTTCCTGTATGGTTGTCAAGAAAATGACATACACGGATTAATTAAATCACTTTAATTCAAAGAAGATTTTATCTGTTTTTCCCCTCCCTGGTCAGCATCTTGTAGCAGGAAGGAGCACAGCTTAATTAGCCAAATTTCCCAGCTTTATTTATTGACTCCTGTGTGTTTATTATTTTATGAAGGCTTTCGTGATTGACTCATATCTAATAACTTCTTCTCTACAGAGATGAACAGCAAGCTTTTTCTGGTGATTAGACCATTAATAACAGGGAAAGGAGGTGGCTGTGGCTGTCACAGCAATGTCTTTGAAAAAAATCTCAGAGACTTTACATTCAATTTTCAACCAGGTCCGGCCCAATGTAGTTTTTCGACATGACCACAGGGAGAGATCCACAAAATCACTAGAAATCTCATGTTGTAAGAGATGTCCAGTTTTTCTGGATCAGTATTTCTCAACCTTGGCCACTTTAAGATGCAGAAACTTCAACTCCCAGAATTCTCCAGCCAACTTTGAAAAACGCCATTACTATCAAGTCCCATGCTGCTGGGCAGGATCAAGAAACCGGTAGAAGAGAATATTTGTAGCCCAGGATTGAACTGCAGAGTCCCTGGAGCTCTCTGAGCTGGGTTGTTTTCCTGAAGACGTTTCAGTACCCAGCTAGGCAACATCATCAGTGCTAGAGGGGAGTGAGGTTTGCTCTCTTTATATACTAGGGGAATTCTAGTAAAATAAAAATAAAGTAGAAAATAAAAATAAACAACAGCCAAATCAAGGATCTTCTAAGAACACTTCTCCAACACTTGTCAAGGCAAACCACTAGTACATAAAGAGAGCAAACCTCAGGCACTGATAATGTTACCTAGCTGGGTAACAAAATGAAAACAACCGAGCTCAAAGAACACCAAGGACTGAAAGATCAAGAAAACAAAAACCACACAAACTTCAGCAAGGTACCTTTAATTCTAGCTGAGGCTAAATACCATATCTTGGAAACTTCCCAGCCTGGTTCATAGTCAGTTCATTAAGGCAGAATTTGTTTTAAGGCTTTGAAATCTTTCTTCCTTGACACTGTTTTGGAGAGAAACAAGCAACTGACTCACTCGCACTCTCTTTCCTATTCCACTGCTTTCTTTTCCTCTTCCAGCCACTCCACCATTTCTCATATGTCAGTCATGTTTTTCCCAAAGTTAAGCAAAATCAATGTCTTCCATCTATCCTTCTAAGTTTCCAGCCTAAATCATCAACCTCTCATGGAAAGGCATGGAATATACTCTACAGGTAGTCTTCGACTTACAACCACAACTGGGGCCAGAACCTCCATTGCTAAGCAAGGCGCTTGTCAAGTGAGTTGGACCCAATTTTACGACCTTTTTTTAATTAAATCACTGCAGTTGTTAAGCAAAGCTGCCTTCCCCCCATTGACTTTGCTCGGGAAGGTCACAAATGGAGATCACGTGACCCCAAGGCGCTGCAACTGTCATAAATACATGCATGTGTCCAAATTTTGATTATGTGACCGTGGGGATGCTGCAACAGTTGTGAGTGTGAGGACTGGTCGCAAATTATTTTTTTCGGTGCCATAACTTCAAATGGTCACTAAACGAATGGTTGTAAGTCAAAAACTACCTGTATAACTGTACCTACACTGGTCCCAGCAACTGGGATGCAGAGTACAGAATCCAAGCTTTAATTCAAGAAAGAAGGTAAATTGTTGAACTGCGGTATGAACTGATCAGCCGAGCAAAATCTAGTATTTCATTCGCGTGACTTTATGCAGGCGTTACAATTGAAAGAAGCACCAAACGGGTGTGTCAAGTTTGTTTGTTTTATTTTAATGCCTGTCTTGCTTGGAAAGGATGAAGCTAGGCTAATTGGTTAGTGTGCTTAACTTAATTGCCTTATTTCATCGTACTTAAGAGGGAGCCAAATGAGAAGATTATAGATGCCAACAATATTACGGTTCATTTACTCTTTTTTTGTAACTGCTACTAAGTGCAGTGGCTTTAAAACTAAAATAGTAAGGAGTTTAATACTGAAACGTCTTCCCTCCAGTCTCCTCTGTGTGTATTGGGACTACAGATCTCATCATCCCCACCTAACAGGGTGAAAGATCCTAGTGAGTTCCAAATCTGCACTTCTAAATCCTCCATTATGTCGAAACCCATCTTGGAAACCTATTTACAGTACAGTATTTATTTATAATATATAAATAAAGATGGCTCATATTTTCTTTTGCCCCAGACCAACCCATCTACTTTTCTTGATTAGAAATATTATAAATGCAAAAGTAACGAAAACCTGTGGTTTTCTCACATTGAACTTCCAGTATCCGAGCCATCCTCATGCAGCAAGAATAAGACATAACAACTTTCACAATTATTTTTGCTTGGAAGGCCCTTCCAGAGCACCTGAAAGATGCTTTCAAAACGGTCTTCTAAAAGCT
Source organism: Acrochordus granulatus (assembly GCA_032468055.1). Lineage (NCBI taxonomy): Eukaryota > Metazoa > Chordata > Lepidosauria > Squamata > Acrochordidae > Acrochordus > Acrochordus granulatus. Next base: position 372,675 of record JANHZU010011054.1, on the reverse strand, counting down.
TGACTTTCCAGTACAGCCTCTGCAGTATCTTCCGAAAGATCTGCTCTCCTTCACGCTCCCTGTTTTATATTATACAAGATAACTATCATACACCTCTATTTTCTTCATGCATCATCCAGTTACCAGATCATTGCCAATACAGACAGGATATTGGGTAAGTTGGCAGAAGCATGCCCAGGTATTAAATCATGGAGTTTCTGCTAATGTTGAGTCTTCGTGCAGCCTGGACCAAGTGGGTGATTCATCTTCTGTCTTGCTTCAGGAAGGCACATCCTGGCCACACAAGTGCAGTGCAGGAAACTGTGGGTTTTTTTTGTCAACAGCCCCACATACTGCGGTTTGTAAAAAACAGAGAGGAAAGGTAAAGGTAGCCAAGAGATTAGAAGCACCGTAATTGCACTTAATAGTCTTTGAAAAATTAAAACATGACAAAAATCATTCCACAATGGTTCCTAAATGCTCCCACTTTCCTCATCGGCTTCTGTGCACCACATTTTAATTTTATTACAACGTAGTTATGGCACAAGAGAGCTGTCACGGGTTCAGGACTCTTGGAATGGAAGTTAAGAGTTCCTTTGGTTTAATACTCCTAAACCAGGAGGTAACATGGCTAGGTGTCCTTCGGTATATCCTTAAGCCTCTGCATGGACTCACGGCAACTCCCCATTTGGGCAGATGCAGATGTCCCACTATGCCATGATATGTTTTGCTTTGGCTTAAAGAACTGTGGGGTTCTTCTATCATGGTTTGGGCTTTGTGCTTCCTATAAACTAAGGGTTTCTACTCTTGGGAACTTTAAGATGTGTAGACTTCAATTCCCAGAATTCCTCGGCCAGAATTCCTAGCTGCTGAGCAGTTCTGGGAACTGAAGTCCACACATCTTAAACTTCAATAGCACATTGGCTGGGAAATTCTGGGAGTTGAAGTCCATGAATCTTAAAGTTCCCGAGGTTGGATCTTTAAAGTTCTCTGCTGTAAACCATGGTCAAGTAAGGTAAGGTAAATGTTCCCTGCTGTAAACCATGGTCAAGTAAATCATGGCAAAGCCCAAGAATTTTGGGGAGGCTGACCAGGTTGAGGAAGTTTCTTCCTTGATAATCACCCCATCTAGGGTTGATGATGACAACCTTCTTCTCCAGGTAACAGAACACATAACATCCTGGAAAAGCTCTTTTGCATTACTAAAGATTATGTTTGCAGTAATCCATTCAATGAGGAAATGTGAACCCGTTGCAACCTTCTTGTTAACATGATTTCATGGTTCATCCCTTAGATCTGGGTGACCCATGACTAAGTTATACCAGCTCTGATCTTGCAAAGCATCGAATGTGAGATTGCATCATATCTTGAGTGGCTGAGATTGCGTCAAGTCCCGAGTGGCCGGAAATAAGATCAAGGGAATTACAGGTGGGACTTCCTGCATTTATCTCCATTAAAGAAAGAAGGTAAATCAGCCTACATGACCCACTGAGCTCCCTGGCTAGGTGGGGATTTCAACTTGAGGGTCTCCAGACTCAAACACGCACACACAAATTCACTCCTGCTTCTGAATGTGCTCACTCTCCTTTCCGTGCAGGATTACTTAGAATGATAATTTGAACAGACCAATAAAGGTAGTCCTCAAGTTACGACCACAGTTGGGAGGAGAACGTCCATTGCTAAGTGAAGCACTTGTTAAGTGAGTCACATCCAACTTCACAGCCTTTTTTGTTGTGGTCATTAAGCAAACACATGGTTGTTAAGTGAATCAGGCTTCCCCATTGACTGTGCTTGATCAGAAGTTAGCTGAGAAGGTTGCAGATGGGGATCATACAACTTCAAGATGCTGCCAGTTGCCAAGCACCCAGATTTTGATCACATGATTGTGGGGATGCTACGATGGTCATAAGTACAAGGACCAGTCATAAGTCATTTTTTTCAGACTGTTGTAACTTCAGATAGCCATTAAACCACTGGTTATAAATCAAAGATTACCTGTAACAGAAGAAAGAAGGTTGGAAAAAGAAAAAGGGAAAAAGAAAGGGAAGATGAGGGCTGGACCCTAGCTGAGGACCACCACTAGCAAGGAAGAGCATGGATGCAAGAGAAAGCATGGACAGATGGATAAGGGGACAGGGAATGGGAATATGGCACCTGAACAGTCAGTGGAATTGGTGGGAGAGAGGTAGAGATCCAGGTTAATGAAGATTGCGCAAGGATGCCCAACAAGAGGACATAGGCTGGAAGAGAGGCAAGGAGGTTGAAAACCAAGAGCCATTTTATTCTGGGTAGGCATTCAGAGTCTAGAATCTGGACATGTCCAGAAAATTACACCACAGAAAAGATGACCTGTGGCTCAGAGCTGAACTGTGGGGTTCTTGGGCTCTCTGATTTGGTTGTTTTCTTGCAGGCATTTCACTACCCAACCAGGTAACATCATCAGTGCTAGAAGGGAGTGGGGTTTGTTGTCTGTTTATATACAAGTGGCTTACTCTGTACGTGTTGGTTGGTGCATTCTTGGTATAATAATAGCTATAAGGTCATCCTAGGATTCTAAACAAGGTTTGTTATTCTAATACTGTCAGGCTTTAGATCTACAGATTTATTTGGGAAGGTTTTGCGTGGAACCTCCTGGGTCTTCTAGATTCCCCCCATCTTTTCTTCTGCAATAAAAATTGATTAAGAAGAGAAATATGGAATAGCTGCCCAGTATTTGCAATCACTTTGTTTTTACAATTCACTTTTATGCTTAATCAGAAATATTTTTGATCCTTTTTTGGTCTTTCAGGAGACGCTTTTCTAGGCAAAAAGATAAAATTGGGGGTCGGGGGGGTAGAATTGTTCCTTTTCAAATGTCTCCATGTCCAGTAATGCACCACATGGATCATTCACAAATATTCCTGTCCCTAAAATATGATGCGTCGGTCCTGTTTTTTGTGTTCCAGTGTTTCTTGTCTCTGCTTTGGGGCCTTCTGCTAAAGCAAAGGATGCTGAGTCAACCTGGGAAGCCAAAAAAACAAAAACAAAAGGAATTTATTTAGCTACAATTTTCCTGTGTCATATAATTCACGTGGAAAAGAAAGGAAGGAGTGTTTAATTTCTCTTCTGTGTGCATCAACTGCTGTCCCTTATCTGGCTTGATTTTCTTCTTCATTCCTCAGTAATAATTATTTTGATTGTTGGAGAAGATTCCACATTTTGTGCAGCTCCAACTGTGAGTCACAGCATTCCTCTGCCACTCACAAAATCAAGGAAAGGAAAGGGGAGACAGAAGCCATGGGAGGGATTAAAAGAAAGACATGACCTAGGACTTCCACATGTGGCCTAACATCAACCGAGGAGGAGGACGCAGCCTGAACTCCACTGATGTGCAGGAAAGTTGTCCCAGCCAAGCCCAAATATATACCAAGGAGGCACATACAGAGGTAGGAATTTTGCAGCGGGGTGTGTGTGGGAGGAATGGTAACAGTTTACTCCAAAAGAACAATTTCCAAATTCTGTCCCAAAGCTTGCAAAAGATGCTTGGAAATTTAACTCCCCTTTGGATGCCTGTTTTATTCCTTCCCAAACCCAGTGTTGTGAGCATGGATTGTCCCCACCATAAACACAGAGCATGGTTTATGAAGGTGGATAGCAAAAGGGAGAAATACAGTCAGTCCTCAACTGACAACCATTTGTTTACTGACTGTTTGGAGTTACTGGCACTGAAAAAAAGTGACTTATGACCATTGCAGCATCCCCATTAGGGGCTTGGCAACTGGCATGTATTTATAATAGCTGGATTGTTCTGGGATTATGCAATTTGTGATGCTGGCTTTCGACAGTAAACAAGGGAAGCTGGATTTGCTTAACAACTGCATGATTCACTTAGCAATTGCAGTGATTTGCTTAACAACCATGGCAAAAAAGGTCATAAAATCAGGAACGACTCACTAAACAAACGCCTTGTTTAGCAAAACTAGTCCCAATCGGCCATAAGTCAAGGAATACCTGTATATCGCACCATTTCATATGATTGCAGGAAGCCTGGAAACTGTGCTGATGGGGAGACGACGTAGGACGTTTTGTTTAGTAACAGAAGGAATGGGAAGAGTGGAAGAACAAGGTACCTCGTCTTAGAGGATATCTGCTTCGCCTTACCCTTTCTGCGAGTGTTTGCATCGAAACCTTTCTTTTATAAATATTTTTAGATATTTGAGATATTTTTCCTGCCCCACCAATCCCAAGAAGACTTTTGATTTGATAGTAGAGGTATCGAAGTGGTGAAGAGCTCCTGCCTGACACTTTTGAACTTTGGAGAAGATCACTATCCTGTGGATAGCCGTAAAAATAAACAAATGGACTATAGAACAAAGCAACCTAGGGTTGTCCCTCAAGGCGCAAATGCCCGGGCTGTAATTACCATATTATGGACCCATTGCAGGAAAACCCAATGCCCTAAAGAAGTCCATAAGGGTGGAAGGAAAGAGAAGATGCGGACCACCAATAGAGAGTCATGATTGCAACCATGATAGGTCCATCCTTGGGACATCTGAAAGACCAGGTGGAGCGCAGATGATCCGGGAGAAAATCCACCTGTGTGGTCACTAAGTGTTGAGACTGACTCAATAGCACATAATCAGCCAACATTCTTCATGACCTGGCACCGTGTAAACCGTTTCTTTGAATATTTGTAAGACCAGCAGATGGCAGGCCCTGCCTTAGAAGTATGACTGCAAAATTTCCAGCATCCTCCTTGTTTGCAAAAATCGGATGAGACAACTTCCTTGAAGTCTTGCCCATTTTCTCTGTAAACAGTGCAAAAGTCTTCACCAGTGATTCACGGGGGAAACCCCCATGGCATTCAACAGGATGTAGGTTAGGGGCGCAACCTGTTTGGGAAGAGGAAAGCCAGGCTGGGCTTTAGCACAGCGTGTGAGGAGCAAAGCTCCCCCAGGAGAAGATGGCATTTGAGTGGGCGGAGGAAGGTTAAATCGATTTCATTTAATTTTGAACTAAACAGATGTCCTTGGCACAATCCACTCTATCATCTTTCTGTGGAGTTAAAATGGCGATTTCGGGAGGGGATCTGGAAGCCACCTTGGGTTGATGGGTGCAATTTTGGGGAAATTGGGTCTTTTGGACTGTGTTTTCTCGACCTTGGCAACTTGGAGATGCATGGACTTCAATTCCCTGAATTCCCCAGCCAGCACAGCATTACGTGGTCCCAGTTGGAGAGCAAGTTTGGCCGAATGCAGTGTTTCTCCACCTTGGCAGCTTGAGGATATGTGGACTTCCACTCCCAGAATTCTGGGTGTTTGCAAAGAAAGAGGGCAAAGAAGTCAAGATG
>JANHZU010011054.1:343430-367267 GCA_032468055.1 Acrochordus granulatus | reverse complement strand
GGTGTTTGCAAAGAAAGAGGGCAAAGAAGTCAAGATGGGTGGCTGGGGAATTCTGGGAGTAGAAATCCACACATCTTCAAGCTGCCAAGGTGGAGAAACATTACATTAGGATCACAGCATCAAAATGCAAGGAAGAATTTTTAAAATGCATGTTAACATTTACAGTTGCATGCATCAAAATGCTACTTATGAATTAACTAGGGTTTAGACGGGTGCAGGGGGGTCAAAAACATCAAAAGGACAGCCTAAACCATGTGATCAAAACCCCACTCCTTTTGTGTCATGTAAAAGAGGGAAAGGTCTTGGAATGCATCGTTGTGGCTGCCATCTTGACTTCTTTGCCCTCCTTCCTTGCAAACACCCCCCCGGCAAGTCTTGATGTGGGTAAGTTACTGACTTACCTTCAGGGCACAGTAAGAGTACAAGAACTCCCATTTACCCCCAGTCAGTGCAACCCCCCCATTGTGCATCCCCATGTGAAGGTGCCAGTAGATTTATAGATGCATTTATTAACAAATAATCTGTGAATGTTTAATGTGGGCACGCTTACCTACATGTATTGCAGGGATGAAAATAATTTAAATGAAAATGAAAAAACAAGAGGAGAAAAGGAACAGTTAAAACTAAAATAATTGCAGGGTTTGGCTCGGAGGTTTTTCCCGGCAGGCAGTCCAGACTCTGTGCTTCTCCATGGGCAAGGTGGAGGTGTGAATGGTGAAAGACACCTGCACATCCTTGTAAACTTCCTCGTTACCTTTCACAATCTGGGCCCAAAAACAGGTTCAGGGAGATTTAAAAAGCTGCCCTGATCTGCATCCTGGAAGGAAGGAGGTTCTCCGAAGCAGCAACGCATCTCAACAAACTGGCTTCTTTGTGTGGATACGAGGAAAGGCTCTTGAGGACTGGTGCCTTGCCAAGATCTGTAAAATCTCTCCAGCTCAGCCAACTTGATGCTTTGGGTACCAGTAGGATAGAGAAGAGAGGAGATCTCGAGAGCTGGAGGCTCTTCTCCCCAACCCAACTAATGTGATCTTGGGTGAGTTTCTCTCATGGGGAAGGCTCTGGAGAAGGGGTCTGGTCTCAAGCAGGGCAATGGGCTTGCGCTGGCTGAAGGCGAGAAGGAGCTCGCTGAAGTGACAGGGTCTCCCCCCATCCCGCCAGTTCTCCGTCGGGGAGGAGGCAGTTTGGTCTAGTAGCTCAGGAAATTGGCTAGAAACCGGGAGGTCCTGAGTTCTAGTCCCACCGTAGGCACGAATGCCAGTTGGATGACTTTGGGCCAGTCTCTCCCTCTTGGCCCAGCCCACCTCGCAGGGTTGTCGTGGTGGAGAAAATAGGAGGAGGGAGGAGGGTTAGCTACGTTCGCTGCCTTGAGTTGTTTATAAAAATAACAAAGGCAGGGTACAAATAAATAAATATCGAAGGGGAGGTTGATGTTCGGAGTGGCTGACCTTCCAGCCTTCTGATTTTCTTCTCCTCACCTGCCATCTCACCTGTCAAAAAGGGGGTCCAGAGTCCCCACAGGATGCAAGAGCTTTCTCCAACCTGTGGGTATGCTGGACTTCAACTCCTATAATCCCCAGCCAAGGGAGTCTACTTCTCTTCTGTCACTCTTATAAATTAATTGATGAAACAGAAAAAAAAACACTGAATAATTTTTTTTCCAAACAATCGCTATCAGGTTGATTCAGTGACTCGCTCAAGGCTGTTCCATCAACGGCAGGTATATTAAAATGTAAAACAGAATTTCTCTCCTTTTTCTCTTCCATGAAGCGGTTTGTTGCGTTCTTTGAAAGCTGGGCTTAATCGTACATAAAAACAAGCTAAAGATTGTCAAAACATTCATATTTTAAGCCACTGTCTAAGATAGCAATGATCTCGTGGAACGATCACAAAACTTTCTGACCTTTGGCAGAAAAGTGTTGGCTTAAGAATATTTCTTTTCCAAAACAGCTGAGCTTCTATGGAGACATGAAAGGACAGTTTAAGAAATAATAATTTCCCTTCCCCTAAGGGATTTATAAGGGATTTTGACATATTGGAAATAACGTTTTGCTGATATAGGGTTGATTCACACAGTTGTGAATAAGAATATGAGATGCTCAGATTTGGCTTAGTTATATGAACACACCTGCTGTGGGAGAGAAATCTAATGAATGGAACAAATCCACTTAGTTGTGGTGTCTTTCATAAACTATGAGTAAGAGAAGTGACTGCTTAGTCTCATGATGCTGGGAGCATCAGAGGAGGAAGCCAAACGTGAAACAATCAGGATTTATGCACAGCAACTACAAAGCCACATCACTGAGGCTGGAAAAAAAGCGCAAGGCAGAGAATCCAAAATGGCCAAGGTACTGAACCAACTCTCTATTGAGAAATATTTACATATTTGAGGCTATTTATAGTGAGCTCTTCCTTTGGAACAGGTGAAGAGACATTGCTGGGCTGACTCGAAATAAAAAATAAAAAAATTGTGCTCCTCTCTCCTTTTAGTCGGTTTACAAAAACATCGGTTCAGTTGATGACATTTGAAGGAAGCTTCATCTGTTGGATGCCTGCCTCTTCTGCAGCTGCCAGGGATGTCCGCAGGGTGTGGTTAAAAACAAAAAAAAATCCAGGTGCAGCAGCTACGATGGTGCTGTGATGGGGTTGGCACCCCCGGCAGAGGCTCAAAAGCCCAGCAGGGCCCGTCTGGATAACAGGGATCCCTGGCAATCAAGCATTCAAATGCATTCAATGGCTGACTTGTAGATCAAGCTACACGAGGGAGAGGTCACGACAGGAAATGCCAGCTTCACCAATACCCAGGAGATGTGGTCACGATTGAGTTAGGGTCACATGGTCTTCCTTCCCTAACGCTGCCTCTGCAGGCTTTGTCATTGAGCTTGGTTCAAGGTCATCCCTACAAGAACAGTGTTTACCTGGTACTCTAAACAGGCAATTAGATCTTCCCCCACTGTGGCAGTTGCTCACCTCCTCCTCCACATAGCACATGAGCCTATGTAGAGCCTTTCTGGATCGGACTGAGGTGCTTGCAACCTAATCCCAAGAACAGCCACCCACATGACAGTGCTGGATTTAATCCTGTTGCCACACTGGGAGGATTGTTCTCTTGCAAGGTTGAAGGGGTGGATGGCAATGCGAAGCAGCCCAGGCTGAGGGACCCCGTGCTACTCTGTCACCGTTTCTTAACAGCTGTCCCTAACACGGCTTACACCAAGGTTGCAATCCGACATGATGCTAAGACTCTGTTTGGTTGAGCTGGACCTTATCAAGGAGTCGCCCATTTTTTTCTGGAATCGCTTTAGAAAAGTTTGGGCAGAAGGTAAAACTCCACAAAGCAACCCGAACCTGATTGAGGAAAATCTCATGGGAAATCCCCAGAAATGGACTTGTCAAAAGAAAAAGGAACTATTTAATCCTGGTGTACTGCAGACATTTGGTGAAAGATCCTTGGCACACATGGATGCCAGATTGCCAATCCTGCATGTTTCTGCCACTCGAGAAAAGAAAAAGGGTTTTTTTTATTATCATCCAATCAGAATTAAGTTTATTTTTCATTTATTCAATATACAGGTCGCACCCCCAGCATCTGAGGGGTCATTGTCTTCCTCAGTACAGTGGCTGAAATCTTTTGTCATCCCAGTTAGGATCCTTGGTATGCTACACCTGGTTTAAAACGAATTCCTGGTTTGCCACACTTTTAGGCTTTTGTTTTGTTAGTCTGTCTTTTTTTTTCCAGCTTGAACAAACTTGAGGCCAGCTGTGAAGATCAGTGGACATTTCTGTTTTACAACCTGAAGCTTCTAAAACATCTCTTCCCATTCTTTTTCTCTTTTTTTATTCTTCTCTCTCTCTCTCTCTTCATTTAATGGACCCCATTTTATTAAACTAAAGTCTGGAAATAAGAAAAAAGAGAGAAAATCCCTGCTGGAATGCATCTATCCTGGATGCTGTTTAAAATATGTTTTTTCCCATCCATTCCCATTAGAAGTTTACCTGTCCAAGGTAACAAGGTTGAATCATCTATTTATCTTCTCCTGGCAGGCTCCAAGCTCCATGGGATCTCCGGATGATGGTACACCAACTCCAGCGCCGATGAATTACTATGATGAGGAAGCTGCCAATCTGCACCACACAGAGGAATGCAACGAAACAGGGAGCTGGAGCAGGGGGACCCACTTTGGCCATGCTGAATCCCACACGAAAGGTAGGCTCAGCATCTAATTCACAGCTGCTGGATCCGGGGAAACGGAAGGTGGTAAAGATTTGTCCACTTCTTCCAAAAACCTCATTTAGTAGGCTAAACTTTGATTGAAGGGACTATTCAAAAAGCAAGCCCAGGTTGCAAACAGCAGTCACATGACCTTGGGACACTACAACCATCATAGATATACGCCTGTTGCCAAGAGCTCAAATTTTGATCTCCTGACCATAGGGAAGCTGCAATGGCCATGAGCGTGAGGATCAGTTATGTCATTTTTTTCCAGTGCTGCCGTAACTTCGAGTGGCCACTAAATGAATGGCTGCAAGTTGAGGACTACCTATACAGTAGGCTTTTTTTTTCCATCATCAGCCCCCTGAAACATGCTTTAAAACTATTCTTAAGGGAAGGTTAGGTAACAGATCTACCATTTGCCACAAACACTTCCTGTAGGTGGGAAGGTAATTAAGGTGTGCTTTCGAAACTGAATTACATATGCAGTAATTATTCTCTTCATTAGTATAATGCGCTAAATGCTCATTTCTTCCTTTGGCGGCTTTGCGAGCAACCAGTTTGGTTGCTCTTAAATTGCGATGTTTTCTTACCTAAGATGGTCCTCTTCGAACTTGGGGCAATATCGTCAGATCAGCTTTGCTGCCTCTCTAATTGCCAAACAACTCTTTGCCTCACTTTAGGCGGCTGCAGTGGCTCAACTCTAGATTATAACCAGTTTGGCTTCCTCAACAATTCACGGTCATTCCTGGAGTCAGTGTCTTTACGATGATGGGAATGCAGTGTTCTTGGGAGGAAAAACACCACCCGGGGAAATGTTTTTAAACAGCATTTGGCTTTTCAATTTTTTGCTTTTTCAAAAACACTTATTTTCAGTAAGGACACGTGAAGTCCCTCTCTTATTATGCCCTTCCTAGAGTTCAAGTTTTTGAACTTGAATCACATTGGTTCAGAATTTAACGAGACAAAAACGCTGGCACAAGAGGGGGGAAGTCGTAGGTTTTGCTTCAAAAAGGTCATAAAAGTAGGTTGGTCACATGGTGACTCACTTTACGACCGCAGTGGGAGGCCCTGTTGTGGTTATAAGTCGAGGACTACCCTCTCTGTTCCCAGAGCTCACAAGTTTATTTGCAAAGGGATACACCTAGCCCTAACTGTGGGTTGTTCTCGCCCTACACATTTTAACCGGGTAAACATCGGCACTGAGCCAGGGCTTGAATGCTTGAGGGACGCCCTCCTCCTTTTACCAACATCATGGGCAGGCTCCATTATGGACTTGCGTTGAGGACTAACTATCGCCTAGGCTATATGTCCAGATTTTCTCACAAACTTAGAAGAAATTCAGAAGACAAGCAGGAACCAACCAAAGTATTCTACTGATCTGCGTTACGATGCAACTGGCACATGTACCGCCATTTATAGGTTCATAAGAAATGGGGAGACGTTGGATTGCATTCTCATGGCCACCATCTTGACCTTTTTGACCACACTCCTGTCACGTTAAAACAGAGCAAGACTAGGAGACCTTCCCACCTCCAGGTTTTCTCCAGCCCAGAAACCCCCTTCAAGGTCACTGATAAAATTTGGTTTTCCACTCAGAAAATGCAACAGAAATAAGCCTGGCATTGCAAAGCCTAGAATAAGATGGTTAATGCGCCGTACCTTCCAGCAGGAGGGAAAAAACACCTTAAGGGGGGAAAACCGGAAGAACTCTCGGATCATCCTGGCTGCTCTCAGGTTTGTTTGGCTGCTCTTAGGGACCGAAGGCCCGCGAGGGCTGCTGTTGCCATGGCGACGCTGTAGGCCAGCGCTTCTCTACCTCAGCAAGTTTCACATGTGTCGACTTCCGCTCCCAAAATTTCCCAGCCAATGTGCTTGGACTCCCAGAATTCCTCGGCATCCATGCACGCGCGGACTTCGACTCCCAGGATTCCCCAACCAGCCTTCTGGGACTTGAAATCTTTTTGTCTGTCTTTGTTTTAAGCCACACAGACCTGGTGACGCCAGTACTGGTGTCGCCTTATGAGGGAGAGAAGCGGCATATAAATTTAATTAATAGAGACAATGTGTGCGCCCTCTGGTTCTTTCTTCCACTCTCTTTCCCACTGCTCAGATATCCTGACCGAAGATGACATTTATTGCTGCTGCTTGTCCAAGACGCTGTGCCACACCTCCACCCCGGTCACTGTGGGCTTCTACTCTCCGTGCAGAACGCGCCTCCACTCCCTGCTCAACCAGATCGCAGGTCAGTCCCACACAGTCTCAGCAGGCCCAGATAGCAGGGGCAGAGAAGGGTGTCCAGGAGGGGAGGAAGTGACACCACATGAGTCATCCTGACATCAGGAAACGTGCATCATGTGCATCATGTGACCTGATGCCAACCTGGAGTTCCCCTGACACCTACACTCCCACCTGGCTTGATGGGTTCCTCCCAATCATACGGCATCACTTAGAAAACTTCTTAAGTCACCTTTTGATGCACAACCCCCTTGAGCAGCTCAACCATCAAGATGCCAGAGGTTAAACTCCACATTGGGGATGGCCATGCCTGAAATGATAGGGACAAAGCAAACGAAAAGCAAAATGGAGAAGCCGTCGAGATTGTGGGAGAAGGATAGGAGGTATCTCTCTCTGAACACTTGGCAGATCTCCTGTTGACTTCTTCTGAACCTACTTTTGCAGGATGCATGCTCAAAGAATCCATCCGAAGGGAAGAAGACGAGTTCAGGAGGACTCACCAGAGATCCCGACTCCCACAAGGGATGAACTATCTCACCCTCCTCTGGTACATTATCTTCTACCAACCGGTCATCACAGAGACGCACCTTCGAAGAAAAACCATCAAGTTCCTCTTCATAAGGTTCAGCGCCTGGGAGTTTTCAGGCTGTGACAAGCTGTGGGCTGGTCTGGTCACCACCCTGTGTGACCACATCCGCCAGCACTTTGGTCCTCTCCCTCTGAGTTTTTACCACGTTGTAGGAAGCTGTCCATTATTTGCTTCAGGGTTCACCCAAGAAGAATGGAGGCTTAAAAAGAAAACATGCTGCACCGCAGGAGGATTTGTGGTTGTTTTGCTAGCCGGTGCAGGGCTGGCTACCACTGCTGTACTTGTGCCACAGATAAGGGATGGCACCTTTTTGAAGGTGCTCGGCGGCAGCTTTGCTGCCATTTCAGGGTCCGGGTTCGTTGCAGCTGTCACTCCTGTAGTGAAGAACTTGATCATCAGCCAGAAGAAGAAGATTGAGAGCATGACCAGCAATGAGAAATTCACCAGCCACTTGGGTTTCATGAGTGCTGTGAAGAGAGAGATCGAAGTCCTCACCAACTTTGTCTACTTCATGGAAATCTTTGAGCGCCGGCGCCTGAGGATTGTTTTTGAGATTACATGTTTGGACCTGTGCTATCCAGAACGGGTGGTTGGGGTCTTGAATGCCATCAACACACTACTTTCCGATAAGAATGCGCCCTTCATTTTCATCCTGGTTGTCGACCCCTGCGTCATCGTTTCTTGCCTGGAGCAGGCTAGTTGCATGAAGGGAATGGCCGACAACGGGTACCTGTACCTCAACCGCACGGTGACCCTTCCCTTCTCCATCCCAGAAATCGGCATCAAATCCAAGTTGTGTTGTTTGCATGAGGCCTTCCAGACTCGGGAAGATCTGATGTACAGGATCATTACAAGAAATGTAGAACTGGGGGTGACTAAGTCCAAAGGGAAGGAGGCATCTGTGGCAAATTGTGAAGCGTTGGTGGAAGTAGACCAACACCAGATTGATGCTCTGGCGGTCCAGTACATCCACGAAGCTTTCCATTGTTTGCACAATGAATATGATTGCCTCTACCATTATGTCCCTGACAGCATTATCCAGATGAGAAGGATAGTCAACACCATCCCAATTACAATCAGGCTTATGACTCAACAGCACATGCTGAGGCACAACCTCTGCCCCCGGGCAGTGGCAGGTTGGGTGGTCATGGTCAACCAGTGGCCATGTCGTTTGAGTTGGATCCTTCAGTGCATGGAGGACAGGCTGCAGAGCCAGCCACCCAACAATTATGAGATGGAGCTGATGTGGAAAGTCTTTGTGGAGACCTGCCCTGAGCTCTTCTCCCAATACAAGGAGCTTCAGAACTTCATGGCCTTGGATGGAGACCCGGAGCTTTTTGAGAAATTTTTGTCACGTGATTTTCCCTTCACCATTCAAGAAGGGAAGAAATTCCTGAAATATACTGTCAACTTAGACCATTCAATAAGGTGCAAGATGGGACAGCTGCAGGCTCTGGCTTCTCTGGAGAAAAACTACAGCAAAGGTGAAAAAAATTCAGACAGAGAGGCTTAGAGACTGTGGATGTGCCATCCATGATGTGTGTCCATGTGCTATTCCAGGGAATCCTGGGGTGAAATAAATGTGGCAAGGTTTCATTCACTGGGAAAAATGAGAGCAAGAATGGCAGAAAGCTGTGCAGGTGGCCTGATTTATAACCATTTATTTAGCGACTGTTCGAAGTTACAGCACTGAAAAAAGTGACTTATGACCGGTCCTCACACTTGTGCCCATTGTAGCATCCCCATGATTGCATGTTCAAAATTTAGGCACTTGACAACAAGCATGTATTTATAACATTTGCAGCATCCCAGGGTCATGTGATCGCTATTTGCAAATTTCTCAGCCAGCTTCCCCCAAGCATATTCAATGGGGAAGCCAGATTTGCTAAATGACACACAATTCACTTAATTGCAGTGATTCGCTTAACAACCATGGCAGAAGAAGTTATAAAATTGGGCATGACTCACTTAATAATTGCCCTAACAACCGAAATTCTGGTCGAGAACTACCTGTACATAGGTATTATATTTATGACCCAACAGGATTGTCCAGAGGTTGAAAATGTCTTTGGGTTGTATTTTTAATATTTTGTGAGCCCAAAACTATATACATTGGAATATTACAAAACTACAAAAGCTGCTGAACATACATACCAACACACAATTGATCAGGAGTTGCAGATCAGGACTGGGGAAAGCCTCAGCTCAAACCTACCTTGCAAAATTGTTGCTGTGGGGCAAAAATGGGAGACACCCCCTCCTTCATCTTCAGCATTGAGAGAACATCAGCTACATAATAAATCACTTATTTACATAGGCTGCAGTCTGTGTGTTTGCTTGCAAAATTCTCATTTTTTAAAAAAGGGGAGCTGATCCTGTGTACGTAATTTAGGAACATTAAGGCTACTTTTCACGTGTGTGGCAGGCATCCAACAGAAGCTGGCATCTATTGCAGATGCTCAATCAACCCAGGATGCACCAAGATATTTGGGGGGATGAAATCAATGGGAAAATGGTGCAGGTCCCCGTTCTGTGTAGGGAAGTATGCTGTAGAGAAACATGCACCCTCTTAATGTGTACACACACTTATGCTCCAAAACTTCTAATAGGGAAGAGTGGCATAAAAGCCGCCAGTTATTTTGATCCACCTATACAAGTCAGTCTTTGCTTGTATACAAAGGAAATCACACCACCCAGTGGCGCACCAGTGTTTTCCTCTTGTCTGAGTGTTGAGTTCTGGACTACATGCAGGCTGGCTTCATGCATCACACTGAGAGACAACACAGCTGGTTCAGTTCTTCATTGGGTGAATCAATCACTGTGTTTTGTTACAGTAAAACAAGCTTAACAAACCACAGGGCTGCACTGTGTGAACCAGATCTATGGCTTGTTCAACAAGCCAGGTCTTTGTGTACACGAGGCTACTCACCGAAGGAACACAGGAGGTGATTTCAGCAAGTTATTTTTTAGGGGAGAAACGTTTTTCAGTGTGCTGTGAATAAACCTGTTCATTCTCTATGTCAGCAGGCCAATCCAACTTGATTAAACCCAGTTTAAGGATTAGTGTGCTATGTGATCCCAGAATTATTGGTTTCACACCTATTAGCTGGGATCACATTTTTTTCCTCGTGTTTTCCCCGCAAGTGCAAGGTCCGCTTTGTTCAGTTCAACTGAGCGTTGACCTGTCGGTTGTAATCGGAATTGACTGACCAGCTTGTCACCCAAGTTGTGGGCTGAAAGCATGACAGTCCTGAAGTCAAACCAACCAGCTTGTGTGTCTAAGGCAGGACTAGAACTCGCAGTTTGCTGGCTTCTAGTCCAGGGCCTTCACCACTAGACCAGCGTTTCTCAACCTTGGCAACTTTAAGGTTCCCATAATTCCCTGGCCAGTTCCACACAACTTAAAATTTGCCAACCTTGAGAAATGCTGCATTAGACTGAGCTGGCTCTAGCGAGGATCGCCTAATACTCACTATATAAGCAAAAATCAGTTAGGAAATGCAGAGATTTTCTCAGGAAAGTTTATTTCAATCAGGCATGATAGCAATAAATCCATTAAGTGCATGAACACAAAATTACCTATAGTTGTTTTTTAATTATAAAAAGTTAGGTACAAGATTGAGGAGAGCGTTTTTCCTCTAAATCCTCAGACAGAAAAGAATTTATTTTATCCATTTGCCACCTCTTCTCAAGTGCTAAAAGCCAAGAAATATTCCAGTCAATTTTGGAACATGTGTGAAGACAGCAGCATGGAGACCCTTTGGTCTCCGCAAACCAACCCCATCCCCGTAAAAACAGCAAACCAACATAAAAAAAGTGTACCCCATCTTTCTACCATGTAGGAGCTCAAGACTGCATAGAGAAATGCTGGATCAGAGTCATTTCAGATTTAGCAAGGCAAGACCTTCTTCCCATAGCATGCCAGCTGCCTACTTAGCCTCTGGTTACCCCAAAGCCCTTTCGGGAAACACCCCCTTCTCCACTCAACTTTGAGAGGTCAGAGCAAACTGAATTGCTAATGCCCTTTCTGCAGCTGAATTTGAGGTTACATCTCTGAAAGGAGGGTCCCCTTCTTTCCCTTCAAACGACACAGTTTCCAAGTCATCCATTCATCCTTTACCCAATCGACACTTGTTACAACATTAACACCTTCTTTTGCACTTCTGTTGCATGACGCCACCAACGTGAAAAAGAAGGAAAACACCAAAACTCCAGCCACACTTAAGGAGACTGGAAGCAAAAGGCAGTTATACACAAGTAGTCCTCAACTTATGATAGGTCTCATTTTACAACATTTGAACAGCTGTTTTATGGCCCATAAAGCACTCCTGGCCATCGTAAAAGGTCATCCCTCAGGCTCATATGATCACATTTCAGGCACTTGGCAGCTGGCTCGCCTTTACAACCGGTTGCAGTGTCCCGCAGTCATGACCACACTTGCTGATGTTTTTTGCTGGTTTCTGGCAAAAAAAAAACTATTTGGAAGAATGAGTTTGCTTGTGCCATTTACTTAATAACCATGGTAATTCATTTAATGGCCACCATGAAAAACGTCAAAATCCTTGAGACCTCTCTTTATTGCCCATGTCCTGCCTTTTCAGCTTGTTACATGAAAACCAGGGAATTAGGTTTCAGTTTCCTGCCCCGCTTTTGAGAAATGTGTTCATATATTCCATATAATTTTTCTTTCTTTTATATGAGGCTGAAAAAGATTCCTAGATTGGAGTTGAAACATTTCTCTGTAACATCTAAAAAGTCCAGTTGTCTTTTTAAAATTTGGTGTGCAACTTTTTTTGCAATTTTGCTATAAAACATCAGAAAAGAAAATGTGGGTGCCTCAATGTACAACCAGATTTCTCGTCCCAATTGTGGTTGTAAGTCAAGGACTACCTAAGCAAAACCCAGCCATGTCACCTTCCTTTCCTTTCTGCCTTTGCATCCTTTTCCGTCATTAAGATTGACACAGGAAGATTTGGGGGAGAACTTGCATTTTTCCTTAAATAACTGTACATGGTGGCCAAGAATCCCCCCCACCATAAAAACAAGCACAAGGACTAAGTTAACCAATCCCAGCCCTTTTTTTCAAACACACAGCCAGGCTATCTCATTTATTTGGCCAAATGAAATAGAAAACCGGTGGCTGTGCCATCGGCACAACTCATCCCTGTGCCCCATCAAGAGACTGAAAATGAGCCACGTGATGAATGCAGCTTTCCATTTAATAGAAGACAGCTTCCATAAAAATAAAACGATGCACACGCACACACCCCAGAATGACAAAACATTAGCCAAAAGAAAAAACACAAAAATCAAACTAGTGCCATGGGGTGGGAGGGGAAAGAGGAGGTAAATGGAGCATTAATGCAGCGAGAACTTCATTGATAGGGATTTTCTTCTGAAGGGGGCTGCATTAACCCTCCCTTTACAGATAAGCCTAGGAGTGTTTGTGCATGTGCATGTGTGCTCAAGGGTAAGAGAAAGTTATGGTCAAGAGGATGAAGGGCACACCAAAAGCTTTGTTTCTGCCTCTCCAGCCCAAAATTCTACTGCAGCAAAAAGTGCCATTTTCATGCTCCCTGATAAAAGATTTCATTGCACTTATAAAAAACAAACAAACACAATTTAAAAAGGAAGTCAAAAGCTTTTAAAGGTCTGCACTGGCTCTGTAGCTCGCCCCCCTCTCTTTTCCTGGAAGGCCATATCCTCCAGTCAATCTTGTATTAAAAAAAGGATATTTTGGGAGAGGGAAATCAAGGAAAACATTCCTTTCTGCTTCATTAATGAGTACCGTAAAACATCTTAAGAGATTTTGCTTGATGACTGATAAAGGGCAAAGTAGTCCCATTATATGTGTGTAAATGAGAGCAAGCAAGCTTTCCTTCCTAATAACTGTTCAGATGGACACTTAATCAATTTGGGAAAGCTTTTCACATATAGGGAAAGGTTTTGGAGGACACTTAACCATGGTCTCCAAAGAGCACCTCTGTTTCCCACAGCTAGGATTTCCAACCATGTGGACTTTGGCCTGTTGAATCCCCTTCTGCCAACACAGATCCCCCCGTCGGGATGCCTGCTCGGCCCAGATGAGCACCAATCCATCTTTGTGGCTCAATGCACGGGCAGAGGTCAGTTTCGGGGGATGATCCATGAGACATCTCCCTGAACAGCTTCTCACCACCTGTGAATTTCTCTTCCTAGGTACCCACAAAGGGACTACTAAAGACAAGGATTACATGTAAGTATGTGCACAAGCCTTGGTGTTTTGGCTCATCTCGAGGGCACCATATTGGGGGGTGGGGTTCTTCTAAAAGCCCTTCCCTGAGATATAGTCAACCCTCCCCCACAACACTGTCTACAGCCATGCACATTATCTCCTTTCCTGCAAAAATCTTGGAGTACTCCAGACAAGAACTCCCTGCAGATTTCCTCTTCCCAGCACAGAAGGAAGGGAGAGATTCCCACCTGACCTGGTTCACCAAGTCTTTAGCATCCTCCCATTCCTGAAATCATTAAGAAAAGCCTAGCTTAGCTAGGATGGATTTACTCCCTGGGAGAAAAGAGGAGCAATTCTAGACTCTGTAAGGTCCAGTTGAGGAGCAGTTAACTTTCAACCGTGACTGTTACTTCCTCCTCCACACCTTGGAAGAAAATGTGGAAAGGCCTGCAACATGAAGAGATGTGGTAAATTTGGAAAAAAAAGAGAAGGGATGTTAAAACTACCCTGATCCCAGCAGCATCCATAAAAAAGTTTCTCATGTCAGTTTCATCACAAGGGGTAACCCCCTCCTATCTTTCTGCAAATACATGCCTCTTTCCAACTCTTTCCAAGTTTTTACAGTCCACTGAAGAGTTTCCTACACCACTGTCCCCAAGTTCAGCACCCCACAGCTTGCAAAGAAACACTCTGGAGATGTAACACTCCAATCCTTTTCTCAATAAATCAAAGAACTCAGCCTGGGTAGAAGTGGCAGCATTCACATCCTTGGGCAATGGAGGGAAAGGAATTTCCCCATCACCACCTTGATACAGGACATGTCCTCAGCTGGTGGCAAATGCTCTATGTTGCCCCATATGAGAGCCTCCATCAGGGATTTTTTCTTCTTTTACAAACAGAAAGAACAAGGAGGCAGCTGAATCACTCTGAAAGGGATGCCGGTTAAAGAGAAGATATTCCCATGCCATTATAAATAGACACCAAACAAAAGAGAGAACAAACATGGAGACACAACAAAGGAAGGAAAAAAAGATATGAGTGTGTGTGTTGTGTATAGATATATGAATTTATAGATTCATATATATATATATATATAGGGAGAGAGAGAGAGGAATAAAAATAAATAGTAGTCTGTGCTGTCAATTAACAGCCTGAATAATCTTGATTAGGTGAGAAAAGTTTTTTTTTCCAGCATGGGTTGATGATATGACAAGTTTACCACCTTGACTCAGTGTTGTCACATATCCATCCTCAAACCTGCTTTGAAAAATGAAACTGACCAAGACTAGTCACATCTGCACTGCATGAGAAACCAAAAGGTAGGACCTGATTGGTCTTCAGGGTTTTCCTTGGGTTGTTTAAAAGTTTAAAACATAGAGCAGCCTGTGATGTCCAGAACCTACAAATTCAGTCTCCTTACAAATTTGACTTGCTGGGGTCCTTCCAGAAAGAAAAGAAGGGAAAAAAATTGCAAGTGCCCTTGGCTAGTGTTCCACAGGGAGAAACTGATGCCATCCAGTATCGAGAGTTCATCCTGTGACTCAAGTATGGAAGCTCATCTCTGGATTGAGATCTCCCTTTGCTGGCTTCCTGGATTGCTCCTGCTAGACAGTGCATCTCTTCTCAGAGGAAGACATCAAGAATGCTGAACAGAAAAAAAGTGGGTAGAGGAAGAATGATTGCATCTGGAAACAAAGCTCTTGGGAAGGGACAAGGCATCCAGTTGCCCCGAGATCTCAATGTCCACTTTGTTTCTTTGGGATCACATGGTGGAGGCAGGGAGTAAAGCTAGACAAGTGCTTCCCAGATGTAACCATCTGATCAGCAATAGCCCAGAGCTGAAAGAGAAGGGGAGGAGGAAGAAAAACATTCAGAGGATCAGCATTCGAAATGAACACATCCAGAAATTACCAAATTCTCCTCTTTTTACTGAGGGTTAAGTAGAAGGTGGGACACACTGAAATTACAAGGAAGTTGTTTTCATTTTTATATGTATAATATATATCTATGGCATTGCCGTGCAACAGGGTGAGCTCCTGTTGTCCACCTCAGCTCCTGCCAACCTAGCGGTTGGAAAGCATGCACAAGCAAGCAGATAAATAGGTACCCCCTACTTCAGTGGGAAAGGTAACAGTGTCCATGCACCTTTGGTGTCAATATGCTGGCCATATTTTTGTGTTATGTATATATACTCTGTGTGTGTGTGTGTGTATGGGGGCACGGTGGATGAGTGGTTAAAATGCTGGGCCTGTCAACTGGACCCAAGTGCTGCCGTGTAATGGAGTGAGCTCCCATTACTTTCTCCAGCTCCTGCCAACACACATACATACACACACACATACATACACACAGCTAACACCTGCTTTGTTTTAGCAAAATTTTAATGACCATCCATAATTATTTTTCAGTCTCTGTATTAAGATTCAGACAGAAAATACAGGAAATATTTACATACAATTTAAACAGAGTTTTCAGAAAATAGTTTCTTCAGGCAAAAGCCAGGATTAAATAGTCAACACAAAACACTTGCCAATTCAGTCTATGGAAGCTGTTTTTTTGCTTTTTCCCGTTTTACAATACTATATACAAATTTCATGTATTTTCTGGTTGTATTTTAATAAAAAGACTAATTATATATGGTCATTACAGCATTGCAAAACAATAAATTTAATGGTGGCCTAAGATTTTTGCACAATATTGTGCAAATATTATGTACATACACACACACATGTATATACAATATATATATAGTATGTATATATACTGTATACATATGTACACACACACAGACACAGTGTATATGTATGTATGTGTATACACACAGAGTATATTAGAACAAACTGTTCATTTCTAGCTTATTTCAGGCTTTACCCCACTACTAATAAATAAGTCTCATTTTAAACAAATTGCAGTTTATGATTTACATCTCAGGCACATTTAATTCCTGTTTTCATACAACCACATCAAACTGTTTTAATTTTCTCCCCTTGTTATGATCAAGAGGAATACAAGTACCATGCCGGCTGGGGAATTCTGGGAGATGGAAGTTCACATGTCTTAAAGTTGCCAAGGTTGAGGAAGACTCCTCTAAAGCTTTCTAAAAAGCCTTTCACCAGTTGGAGAAAGCACAAGGATCTCCTCATGCAACGACCCAGCATTTCTGATAATATTTTTCGAGTTCCTGGTATGGCCAACGCTGGTGAATGGGAAGAGCTGGTAGCAAAATTGAAAGTTGTGGCCAGGTGATGTCTTATTGAAGGACAGCAGTGATTCACTTAATGACTGCAGCAGGAGTGATGTAAGTGGTGTGGTCACATGTTTTGCTTAACAATCACTGCTTAGCAAGCTTAGTAACAGAGTTGCTAATTTCAACTGTAGCTGCTAAGCGAGAACTACCTGTACATGTGTTTGTAACTGATGTTAACTAAATTCAGGGGGGCTGACTTAGACACAAACACATTCAGAATAAGGTCTAAGTATTATTCTGTCGCCAAACATGTCCATCTTTAAAACACACATTAATTACCCTTTCAGGGATCCTGATTTTAGTTGAAGTGACTCTCAGTTTCACATGTTGAGAGGGCTGTCCCTTACCTCAAGGGTCACATTGGTTCCTGTCCCATCTCAAGGCTTGCATCCAAGAGTAACTCCTCCAACTCCTTCTCGTTTTTGGAACAGTTCAGCTCTGAAAAACAGAAGGGAGAATTGGCGCATCATGCAGCCAATCATCTATATGGCTGACGTGAGGTCAGGGCTACACTACCAGCCATTCCTGCAGCCCTCTGAAACCCAGCAGCCTGTCCAAAAGTGGCCACCAGATCATCATTTTTGACATGATGGAAAGGAAGGTGATCCTATCCATGGGAAACAATCCTATTTTTAATCATGTTTACTGAGATTAAATTGTGGGACTAATTCCATTTAAATGTTTTGACCTAGCCTCAGTTCTTCTGTGGCCCTTCCTCCTCCTGTTTTTTTGGTAGCATGTCCTCAGCACCCAACCTAAAGATCAAGTCAGCCCAAAGGTGGTTGAAGGCTCCTCCCACTCTGCCCAGGCTCATCCTTCAGGATAATAAATCAAATGCAGTGGGACTGGGGGCACTCTTTGGCCCTGTCATCTCACTGCTGTGGTCATGCAAAGCTGTCATTCATTCTTACCATGCTCCACAGCACAGCTGGCGATTTTCCCATCATATCCTAAAGGTGTGTCTGGCAGCAAATAAAGAAATTCTGACTTTACCCCATTAGGAAGCAGGACAGGGCCCTCACAGGACCCAGAGTTCATTTTTTCAGTGCCCAAATGGGAATTCAGCACAGGGGGAGAACTTTCCAAGCTGGCTATCAGTTCAGCCACAGTTTCACCAGTCTTCTGTTTTGAGCCTTCAGTCTTTATGGGGTGATCTGGGGGCAAAGAGTCTGCCTGCTTTGATGGAGACACAGAGAGAGCTGCGGGGCCAACCTTCTGCTGGGCTCTCCTCTCCTCCTCCTCCGGCAGGCTCTCTACCCGCGTCACCACAAAGATTTTATGGCCTCGCCCAGGACTGGAGATGGATATCCGTTTCTCATTCCCAGGAGAATTGGCCTGTAGTGACGCACTGCTTGTGGCTCTTATTTGAGATTCACATTTTGTTTCTTCTGTAGTGTTTGAGAGGGAGGTCTTATCTTCAGCTCCAAGACTGTTCCTGCCCTTATTGAGGGAACCCATCCCAGGGGCTCCATCAGTGTGGTTGGGCTTGCTGTCCTGTTCTGATGGAGAGAGAGTCTTCATTTGCAATGTCTCCTCCTCCTCCTCAGTGTCTGAATCAGAATCGCAAAGGTTGCTGTTGCCATCAGCCGCCCTCTTCTCCACTGCTCCGTTCTTGTGGGACATCAGGGCTTCAGCCACTTCCTCTGCTTCCTCCAGACTGGACACCACATCACCATTCTGCCCATCCCCCTCCACCTGCTCTTCTTCCAGGGGTTCCGTGATTGTGATCTCAGGCATAGAGGCCGACTGCTGGAGCTGCTGTTCCTTCTCTTCCTTCTCCTTGGCCAGAACAAAGTTGCACTTGCAACCATTCTGGATCTCTGTCAGGAGGGCTTTCTGTGTCTCTAGAAAACTCTTCACCTGCAAGAGAGCAAGGCAGAACAAGGTGAACTGACACAGTTACAATGGATGTTCATGGGAGTTTCAGATGTGATGCAAATTGCAAAATCCATCCATCCATCCATCCAATATAGCTGCCCAACTTAGAAAACTCAGATATCACAGCAGATCAACTACATTTTGCCTCTGAAAAGATAAACTTGGGAATTCCCTGATTGATCTCATCATTCCCTGATTGATCTCATATATTGATTTGCTTATTTATTTCTTACATAAATTTATAAGGCCTCCCATTCCACAATGGCAACTCTGAATAGTACATGCATGATTTAAAATCCAAACAAGAAGCAATGAAAAAAATGCTATTTCTCAGGAAATGTCAAAACCACTGTTTCTCAATCATGGTGACTTTAAGATGCGTGGACTTCAACCCCAGAATTTTCCCAGATGGCATGAGGATCCAACCATCTCCAGAGGAGTTGATGGAATTTGAGTCTAAAACACCCAGATTCTGAAAAAGTGTGGAACAGATGCTTTTCTACTGACTTCCTCACATTCTTTCAGCATGCTTGGCTGGAGAATTTTGGGGGGTGAAGTCTGCACGTCTTAAAGTTGTCAAGGTTGAGAAACATTGCTGTAGCTTATAAATATTTTGAAAAGTTGGGCTATTCTCTCAGCTCCCAGAAAAGTATTCATGAGCAGAAGCTCACTCCAACCCTCCCCAATTTTGACACAGACCAGATGTGTGGATTTCAAATCTTTGTATGGTAGAAGGAGGACCTGAGCTTTGAAGAGGGGGATCAGTTTGAAATATCTAAGCATGCACAAATGCCAGAGGTTTGACCCCTCATGAAGACTGTTAGCCATATCTGGGGGAGAGCAGGTGTGGGCTGACAGTTGAAGAAATTCTTGTAGGAATTGAAGCTTCATTAAACCTTTAGATTAGAATTGAGCTGTCTGGCCTGCTTCTTCCTGCTTAACACTCAGCAATGGCTGGCTTGGCCAGTGAATTTGGGAAACTGAAAAGGGCCCAGACTGGGAACTGGCTTTGTAGTACACACTTACTGATTCCTTTTTGGGCTCCCGGTCAAGGTCCAGCCTGAGCAAAGAATGATTGACCTTCAGAGCCAAGGACAAGGCCATCAATCCCCCTGTCTTGATCTCATTTTCTCGCAGGTCCAGCCGAAGCAGACGGGCACTCTCTGCAATGAATTCTGCCACCGCCACGGCACCTGGGCACCAAAACCTCTGGTGAGATCATGCAGACCATGCCTCCTAGTTTGGGAGGGGTTCAGCAGCCATCAAGAGAAGGCAGGGAAGTCTACAAAGTTGTATTACCTTCACAAGTTAGTTTGGTTGAAGCCAAGCCCAACCGTAGCACCGAGCGGTTACTGATGAGCCCATTCTTCAAGTTCCGGACACCTTCATTGCCAATTGGGTTGTGTCCTAAATTCAGGGTCTCAAGAGTCTGGGTGTGAGGCTGAAGATGCAAACAGAGCAGACTGTGGATTACCACATTTCAAGTTCAGATGATATGCACGTTCCCAAGAAAGTAAAGTTCTTGACCTGTAGGAAGAACTCTGGCCCTTCCAAGAATCTGAAATACCCCATCTTTGCTTTCAAAACTCTAGCCAAACCATACCCATAAACAGAAAACAACAGTTAAAAGTTCTGGGGCAGTTAAGTCATCAGGGTTGTGATCTACTCTGATTTCCTGGAGGCTGAAGGACCTGATCCATTGAGTTTCCCGCCATGGACTGAACAAGCAATTAATCACCTGAGGTAGACCAGGCAGTGAATCAACAGGAACAGGCAAGATCCTTGCAGGGCATCTTTTGTCTCTTTAAAATTGAATCTGAAACACTTCAAAGCCTTAATTCCAAAACTACATCCTGTAATCTCCAGGTAAAAAGATCTGTTACGTAGGAATGGAAAAAATGTCTGCTGAAGATTGCTTTCCTGCCACCAAATTAAGTGAACAAGGCTGGGCTAGGCGGATCAATGCTATGACTTGGTAAAAGACAGATCCACTCCATATTCCATGCAGCCTCCAATTTTCTAATCAAAGACTCTGCTCTGAGATACAGCAAGAGGTTTTGACTCACCAGAGTCATCCCCATATAGGCCATGCCAGTATGAGTCAGCTGATTATTCCACAGCACTAGTGTGACAAGACCTTTCCGCTGCTCTTTCAATCCTTCACAGATATAGGCCAATCCTGCAAACCACACAACAAAGTTGAGAAAGGGAAGTTTTCTTCATTTTTTTAAACAGTCCATGATAATACAGAAGATCAGCATGTTCTATATTTAGCTTAAGAGAATAAATACATTATTTTGTTTCTTCTAGAAACTTTCCTTTTGATTTAACTTCTCTTGGGGTTACAACTGTCTGAGATTTCTGCATTTACTTTATTTTGTTTCTAGTTAGGATTGTTTAAAAAGAGAAAGTGATGAAAATGAATTTCTTGGATCATAAGTACCTTACATTTTTACCAGGTCTTCAAAAAATACCCACCTTTAGAATTCGGCAAACAGAATCTTATTTAGAAATCATTTACCAATTGACAGCCCTGTTGTCCTAAATCTGAAGAACCTATATCCTTGGAAGTTGGTCCCATCCAAAAAGTAGAATAATGTATGAATTTCTGTACTTAACTGCATTAAAATAAGCTCCAGATCCTAAGTATTGTATGTACAAAGTATTGTTCATACACAATGAACCAGTAAATAAAATGTTCTATTACTGAAAGTCTTATCTTAGTCTCCAAGACATTCCTGCATATATTCTTTGACCAACAAGAACCAAAATAAATTATGCAGAAATAATCAGATGCATGAAAGCTTATTTAATTTGCAGAAGATGTATTCTGGTCACAGCATCTGAATTTTTCTCAACTTGGAATTTGAGTAACCTCACAGCTGAGAATGGAAATGCAATTGTTTGCTTGAGGCAGGAGCTCCCATACCTGAGTCCAGAACATGGTTGTTCCTGAGGTCCAGGATCTGTATGTAACAGTTGAACTTCAAGAGATTGCCGAGCTGAGCTGAGTCTTGGAGGCTGTTCAGTTTATTATCAGCCAGGTAAAGTTCCCGCAAGTTCATATTCATTTTCAGAGCCGTCGCTATGAATAGAAAAATGAGCCAATGAGCAAGCAAGAATTTGGGCAAAAAGAGAACATTTGGGCCCACTTCAATTTGGGCCTACTCCAGTCACCTGTAGCTGTCAGGTCTGGCAGGAAGCGGCAATGATGCAAAAATGATATAGGCTGCAACAATGTCATGGTGTAAATCCTGTTCCAATGTTTAAGTGAAATCATGGGATTTTTGTCATAACGCTATCTTTGTCATTCCCCCCCAGGGACATCCTGCAGTCAAGCTGCATTAAGATACCTTTCTCTTCCAACTTCTTTCACCAAATGCTCTTTTAAGCAGAGAAAAAGAATCCTATGGATTAAGGCAAGGCCTGTTTAGTCTAACATTTTGTTTCTTGCAGTGAGCAATCAATGCTTTCTTCTGGGGTGGAATGTGCAAGGAAGAATTATGATCCACGAAAAGCTCTACAGGTAATCCTCAACTTATAATCACAATTGGGAACAGAATTTTTGTCAATCAGTGCTGTTGAAAAGCAAGTTATCTTGTAACTGGACCTGTTTTTACGTTTTTCCCATGTCGTTAAGCAAATCACCATGGTCATTAAATGAATCTGGCTTCCCCAATTGACTTTGCTTGTCGGAAGCTGGCGAGCAAGGTTACAAATTGCAATCATGTGACTGCAAGACACTGCCACTATCATAAATGCAAACTGGTTATCAAGCACTCAAATTGTGATCACATGACGTGGGGTGGTGCAACAGTCATAACTTTGAACATGGGTGGTGAGCCACTTTTTCTGAAGCAATCATAACTTTGAACCACCATTAAATGTATGGTCGTAAGTTGAGGATTACTTGTACTTGCCTTGAATGCAAAAGGGAAATGAGGTGACAAATAACAGATCTATTTAAAGCACTGATGACAGTGGCCAAGGTTTGGAGCCACAGGGACAAACCTGCATCTCTCTCTTGCCACTGCCAAGCATTCCAATTTGTCTACCAATCTTCTAATAAAATAAACTGCTCATAAAGAATATACATAGAGGAGAAAAAAGGCACATTCTTAGCCTAGCTGTATAGTTTTCTTTCTCCTCCTCCCTTAAAAGGAGCGTTGGAATGGAAAAATGACCAAGTCAGCTAATGCTGGATATTGCTGCTATGAGCAAAAAGGATAGTCTTTCAAACTTCATTTATTATTGCTACAGGTCTGCACATCAGTGTCCTTCAGGCTGGTTCTAATTCATTATTAAAGCTCCAGGATCATCTTTATTTGCAAGAATGTCCATTGTCCTTCCTAAACACTAGAAGCAGCCTTAGAAGATAATGATATGTGGAATCAGCCAAGGGGCACCCATTTACCCAGAGGGAAAACAAACAAGATGAGGTGATAGAGAATATGGGGAGAAGCACTTCTTGTAAGCTCTTTTGAGAAACTGCCTGTCATTTGTTTTTTACATGCTAAAAATGCTCATTGTGCCTGAAATGCTGTTTTTCTCCTGTTACGGGAATATACTCAAGAAGCATGTTGATGTCTTAGTAGGGGATTGGCAATAATTGGGACATGGGGTGAGCTGGGGGTAAAAGGGTAAAAATGCCAACGAAAGAAAAACTCAAGCCACTCACTTAGTAACATGAGGGGACGACCAGATAGGCTAGCATTCTCCAGGTGTAAGACGACCAGACTGTTGCTGATGCGCAAGGCGCGGGCCACAAATGGGGCTGAATGATCCAGTAGAGGTGTGTTGCGGGCATCCACGTATTGGAGGCAGTTTGTCTTGGGGAGAAAGAAAACAGCAAAAGTCATCTACAGAAAGACATAGCAGAGAGAAGCAGGGAATGGAAGGGATCACTTCTGAAGACTAAACACAATTTCCAAGAACAGGCAAAGTTTCCACTAAGGACCAATGGAAGCAATCTGCCTTCATCAAGTGAATGCTCCCATCGGTCCTTACATTACCAAACTTCAGGACTGGCATACAGGGAGTCCTTGACTTACAACCATTTATTTAGAGACCACTCAAAGTTATAATAGCACTGAAAAAAGTTACTTATAAGCTGTCCTCATTCAACTGTTGCAGCATCCCCACAGTCATGTGATCAAAATTGTGGCACCTGGCATGTATTTATGACAGTTACAACATTCCAGGGTCATGTGATAGCCATTTGCAATCTTCCCAAACCACTTCCAACAAGCAAAGTCAATGGTGGATAAAAGATTCACTTAATGACCATGCGATTCACTTAATAACTGCAGTGATTCACTTACCAACCATAAGAGATTATAAAATCAGGCATGACTCACTTAACAATCACCTTGCTTAGGAACAGAAATTCTGGTCCCAATTGTGGTTATAACTTGAGGATCATCTGTACCTTACATAAGGCAAATAAGCAGAAATCTGT
>JANHZU010011054.1:322209-340624 GCA_032468055.1 Acrochordus granulatus | reverse complement strand
AAATTGTGGTCACATGACCACAGGGCACTGCAATCAGCTATAAGTGTCAGCTATAAGTGCAGGGTAGTTGCTAAGAGCCCCAAATGTGGTCACATTTGGAGGGAGGGACCAGATGTCAGAATTTTGAATTTGGGTCATAATTAGCTTTTTTGTAATCCATCATAACTTTAAATGGTCAGTAAGCAACCAGCTGTAAGTTGGACAACCTGTACTCAAGGAACAATAGAGATCCTACCCATGACTCCAAAAATTATTCCATTTTCTACAACTACTTTTTCATCCCTTTTCAAATTTCTTCCAGTACGAGGATTAAATGCCCATATACAGTGCATCTTGAATTAGAAAATTTTGCACTTGTAATTCAGATTTAGCACTGTGCAGAGGTCAGAAAGGATGCTGAGAGATGTGGTTGTTATTTCTGCTCCAGAGCCAGATAACCAACACGTTGGCTCTTTCTTTTCTCAGCTGTCAAGCATGACCCATTTATTTTCCATTCAGATGACGTCAGCACCCTCACACACCTGGAGCCCTGACAATTTATGGCTCTGCCATCAAGCCAGCCTTTCTTTGGGAACAGGCTTTTCATTTTGAAATGAAGCTTCTATTTAGCAACTCTGCACACCAACCCATCTTGTAGTCAACAACCTGTCATCAGAGTGCAAACACAACATCTCCTGATTGCTTTAATGGAACTGCTTAGTTATGAAATATAAAACCAGGTAAGGGAACAAGAAAATAAGAAAGGTTCACTGCAAGTAAATCTCGACAAGACCACATGTATTTCCAGCTATCATGGAAAAGATGATACAAATGTTCATCAGCACCTGTCAATCTGGTTATACCACTTGGTGCATTTCCCATTTTTTTCAAACTTGATTAACTTTGTAAATTTATAATTGAAGAAAGAAATGGCAAGTTGGTGAAAACCTGTGCCAGTTTTAGAACATGAGATATAACAAGCCTGCCAGCACAAGATAATGAGTTAATTTGCACATGGCACTCAGCAAAATAACCCTGAAGCTGTGACATCCATTCTACTACCTCTGCAAAAAAGGGGGCTATTTTCAAATGCAAATAAATGGAACCAATTCTTGATCAAGAGAGATGGCAGCCTTAAAGTCTTGCCCATAATGGAAAATCAACTGTGCCAACCAAGGACTCAAAGACCTACCTTTTAGATCAAGGCAATCTATCCTAGGGGTTAGATCTTTAAATTCCTGCAACAGAATAGTGGCAAATTATTATTTATGGCAAGAAACTACATTGAGAATCAAAGCTGGACAGAAGTATGGGGTGGTACAGAAATGCATGCCAGGGCCCCACAGGTGTTGAAGCCAAATCAGTTTGTTTCAGATCTGGGATTAAACACAGAATAACTTCCTTTCTGGCCATGGATCTCAAGATGGAATCCATAAGATTTAATGTCAGGAGAGAAAAGAGGACCTTTAAAGAGAATTTTGCAAGTTTCCTTGGGATCAAGGGGTCTCCTTTCTCCTTTCCCTTGCAGGATAGACGCTATGAGCAACTGAAAAGGCTGTAGCCTCTGTGAAAAGAAGACTGGCTTCAACCCTCAGCCTCTTATGGAAGAACTGGGAAAAGATCTTGCTTGAAAGCCTAAAAAGACTGCATTAATATCACCTAGATTAAGTATGTCCAATTTTGGCAATTTTAAGATGTGTGGACTTCAACTCTCAAAATTCCTCAGCCAGTATAACCACAGCTGGCTGAGGAATTCTAGGAGTCCACACATCTTAAAGTTGCCAAGGTTGGACACCCCTGACCTAGATAGACCAAGGGTGTGCCTGAATATAAAAAGGTTTCCTCTGGCTGCCAAATATAAACCCCAAGAGTGGATAATCTCCTCCTCCTCCCTGGGCTTTGACAACCAAATCTAATCAATCATTGTAGCAAAACCTTTCAAGAAAACCACATACTTGGATCTGCTTCAGTAGTTTGGGTATCTGTTTGCAATTTAATTTTTGACAGGCTTGCTTGTAGGCGGTGAGAATTTCTTCCACGGTCACATTCTGAGCTGGAACAAAAGTGAGAGATGGAGAGATCCTATCAATAATGAAAAGCCCCTTGATTATCACCAGTGTCATAGCTTAAGGATCTCAAAACCTTTGAAGTAAACATAAAAGGCAAGTGGCCATATTCTGGAGGTAAGAGTCCAAAGGGTGCTGAGAGAAACACATTTTTTTTGGAGTGGGGAAGTACAGGTAGTCCTCGACTTATCACCACAATAGGGACCAGAGTTTCCACTGCTAAACAAGGCAGTTGTTAAGTGAGTTCCACCCAATTTTACGATCTTTTATGTCAAGGTTGTTAAGCGAATCACAATACTAAATCTTACAGCCATTAAGTGAATCTGTCTTCCCCACATTGATTTTGTTTTTCAGAAGCTGGCTGGCAAAAGTCACAAATGGCAATAACTTGACCACAGACACTACAACTGTTGTAAATACATGCCAGTTGCCAAGCATCTGAATTTTGATCATGAGGATGCTGCAATGGTAATTAAGTGTGAAGACTGGTTGTAAGTCACATTTTTCAGTGCTGTTGTAAGTGTGAATGGTTGCTAAATGAATGGCTGCAAGTAAAGACTAAGTGTAGCAGAGCTTTGCTTGTGAATATGATGTTCACACCACCTACAAGAGACTTCTAACACCATCACCCCTCAATCTGCTCTCTCTCTCTCTCTCATCTCTTCTTTTTTTCCCCCCAAGAACAAGCCCTTCTTGGGTTATTTGTTATTAAGGAGAGAGACTCTGGCATTCCTTTAAAGGTCCCCTCCAGGATCTTTTTGCAAGATTAAGCAGCATTGGTGGTTTGTGATTAACTGAGAAGCCTGGCACCAGCATGTAAACTGATAAGAGTCATTAAACACAAATATATACCCAAAGTAAATAGACAGCCAATCTAAGTTGCTCCAGGAACTGCTAAAGAAACTGCCCTGACTCACAAAATGATGGGGTCAGGCCTGAGTAGGTAGGATCTAATTACAAGTTAGAATCTAACCTTGATTACTGAAGCAGAGAGATCACCATAGCCCCCATGCCTGGCTCAGTTCAGAAAAGGATAACTCTTCCATTAACATAATCATTGGCTGGACTAGAAATTTCCAAGTGGTTGTAGTTGCTGCAGACTTTGGTTTTAATGGTTTTATTTACAAACCAAACAGTATAGGAGGAGAGAGGACGTTTTTGTTTAAAAAAACACTCAGAATCGTGAGTTTTGTAGAAAGAAACTGCAGAGGTGCTCAATAACTGTAGCTCTGTTGTTCATTATTGCTTCAATGAGCTCTTCTAACAGAGGATACATTTTAAGGTCTATTTACCAAGCCATGTTTTTAGATTAAACCTGGGACAGCCAGATACAAGGGTTGAGAAGTGGGTTACCTCTGTGGCCTTAAGGCAAACTGCCTTCTAGAAAGAAGAAATTGTGTTTCATGGAATGCCAGACCTGGATGGCCCATCCCTTGCCGGGCCCTGCCATCAAGGCTGTTAATTCTCAGCTACCTTTCAACCTCTGCTAAGAGAAAGACTGACTGGGGAGTTTTGCAGCATGCTGCTGGGTTTGGTAGCAGGTGAAACTTTCCAAAATAACAATGCAGGAAGTGCAAATGAATACACACTCATATACCAAACAGACTTTTCCAGCTAGTGCAGAGCCTGCTTCATTGCAACAGGACAGACGGGATAGGACAGATCTGGAGGCCAAAAAAGCAAAAAAGTGACCAAAAGAGGAGAGAGACAGTCAGGACTTTAGCATTTGTGTCTGGGGAGAAAATTTCAGTAAGTGCAGCTATACTTAGACTTGGGGTTTCCTTTCTTGATCTGAAGTGAAAATTTATTATATTGTGATTTTTTGTGTGTTTAACAGACAAATTAAGATAAAACACATCTACAATTAAACAAAAAACACAATGTACTTTGAAAGCCAGCTGCTTAAATTTGTAAAAATAAATGCCTAGATGGATTTGTCTAATAATTTCATAGCAGAAAAGAGAATTTTCTGTTGTTTACGCATACTAGTTATGTCCAAATAGTTCCGTTTTAACGTACCAGGAAGCATTTTTATTATTATATGGACTTCAGTTTACATTTGCATACTATAACCTTTCGCTAAGACCAAGAGAGTTTTAGTATATGGATACTTGCCATTCATGCAGAGCCGCTTATTCCAATCTAAAATATTATCATTCTGAAGAATCTTCTTTCTACTCCTTCAAGAATAAAATGTTTTAAAATGCATTGTTGAAAACCACCTGAACAAAACTAAAAAAACCCCACCAAAAACAAGGTGACTGTTTCAGCTTATGACAGAGGCAAAATAAATTTCCTTCCCTGTTGTCCAACAGGGAAACATTTACTTAGTCAAGGCCTAAGACATTTTAATGCCTAAGGTAGAAAAATGAAACAGTAATTTCTTGACAGTAATCTCAACAACACAAGCGGAGGTATAAATCAGTCTGACCAAAGTATAGTATTCAAGCCTCTTATTTCCGTTGCATTCCCTTCTCTTCGTTCTGAACCAAGTCTACAAACCATAAACATTTCCGTGAACTCAAAATACATTAAAAATCTAATACAGGTCTGCATTCATGAATGTTTGCATACCCAAAGAGTCTTCCCCCTCACAAAATTTGAGCACTCACAAAATTTGTTCCAAAAGATCAGGGAGAATGCCACAACATATATTGAACTTTCAGAAACAGAAGAGTATTTATACATCCCAAAGTAATTTCAATGCACTTGTTTTCCTAGATCACATTGTTGCAAAAGACAGCAACCTGCACACCTATTTTACCAAACTTAATTTGGGAAAAAAGAGGAGCAGAAAAGATCATTTGTCATCACCTTGTATGGTCACAGAGTCAATTTTCTACCCTCTCACCTGGCCTTTCAGATCAAGCATCCATACCTTCCTCCTCCCAAATAAATACATTACAACAATTCACGATTCAGGTTTGACAAAAGCGGCAACATCAAAGTTACTTTCAAGGTTTGGAACTGGGGTGCTGAAAGCCAGGTGCTTTCAACAGAGACTAATCAGTTGGATTATCAACAGATAAGAGGAACAGTAACCATATCTTGGCCACTGGCTTGCTCCTAACATGCAGAATCTTAAAGGGCTACTTAACTCTCTTCCCCTATGTTCTAGCTCTGGCACACCCTTCTGTTTCTCACTCCCCAAATACTGTAGCAAAAATCAGCCTACACAGATTGACGGTTTCCTTCAGTTTGCAGAGTGATCTGCAATACAATACAAAGAGTGATCTGATGCAAGAGTCTTCCTTTCATCATCTGCTATACCCTGTGAATGAATGGAAACCTAAGGTGGGAATCAAGGATTCTCAACTGCACCCAGGGCTGAGTTCACTGATCGTGCTACATAATCATGTGCGCCAAATTGGCTTGTGTTTGGATTAAAGTGCTGTGGGAACCCAGTCACAGTGGTTGGTAAATTATGGCTTATGATTTTACCTTGTTTAAACTAAGCTACACTGGTTTGTAAACCACCACTTCTTACACGTGTATATAAAAACTATGGGTTCGAAGAAACACACACGGTTTTGCATGACCTGTAAGGAATGCTCTCAAGAATTGAGTGGTACCAAGGATAATTTTTGGGAACCTCTGCAGACTTCAAACATCTCTTCTGATCCTTCAGCTTGCCAGAAAACCTCTGCAAAATGCCAGCACTCTTGAGGGCCCTGATGGCTGAAGAACAGACGATGGCATGTACCCCCCTTGCACTCAGTTCATGGTCTGGGTCCAGCAAACAAAACACACAACAGCTGCAAATATAAAACAAACTCCCTTATTTTTATTTCCAATATATCTCTGCAGTTTTCAATCTTTTTGAAAATCTTTTCATCCTGAGAAACAATTAATAATTGACTGTACTTTATTCACTGGAAGAAGGTGGCATATGAGATGGACCTCTTTCCAAATCATTCCAATCACTGATGAGATGGTGGGTGGAGGCCCAAAAGGCAGGTTAGTTTACTGGAGCTGCCTGTACCTGGCGGGCAGTCCAGATCAGGTCAGCCACACAAAGCTTGTACTGAGGTTGAGAGCAAAGTAGGATACCGTTCTTTCTCTCAAAAACAGACGGATTTAAAACCTTATAGTATTTCCTTTTATGTCTGAACAGGATTAGAAAACAAATGTGCAAAGCTTCCAGAAAAGGCTGCTGGCATTGGGACAAGAATGCAGAGAATAAAATGGAGAGGTCGAAGAAGGAGAAAAGATTATGCATGGGAGGGCCAGACACCATGCCACAAAAGGCAAAGAGGGAAGGTGTGCCTTTCTTGAGGAAAAAACAAACAAGAAAAATTGCCTTGGAGGCCTGTTGGTTGAAGAGATAGTATGGAAAATAAAACAAAAATGTAACTTCAATATAGTGGCATCTTCACAGCTCTTGCCATTGGGGGGGATATGTCAAAGAGATCACTACAAAGGCACCACAAAGCAGAATTTAGACCAGAGGCGAAGCTTATCTTCAGGGCTTGCACGCAGCCCCTTAAAAAGATAAGATTTAGATTTTTGCATATAGCCCCTTGTAATAGATTAAAAAAAATCCTGAGACTTCAACATAGTAGCCCCAAATGGTAACAAGAAAAAAGCTCTTATTTGCCATTAGGTCTTAATACAATGGCACCAATGATTGCTTCATTTGGATTTTCTCTTGCAAGGGTCATAGCTATTTAAGAGTAATTTGCTGGAAGCCATGCAGTATGTGGGCTGAAACAGACTGCAGGAGAGGAAAAACCAGTCCTTACCAGATCTAAATTATCTCTAGCTTACCAGAATGATCTAATATAATCCTATGGTTAGCCTATCGATTCCATTCTAAAGGACACTCCAAAACAGATTAAATCATGTTCTTGGAGACTGCTTCCTCATCACTCTCAGCAAAGAAACCTTGATGCGACCAACTGTCATTTATCACAATCCAACTTGATAACATTGAGGTTCAATGTAGATCCTTTTTGGGAATAAAAAATAGAAAGATATTCTGCCAATAGTGTATGGGAAAATTGAGATGAATAATATATTCTGTAGAGTCAGATCCCATCATTATGGTCCAAAAGTGCAGGCCACTTTGCTAAAACAGTCTTTTAATTAAATGATCATCTTAAGATATTGTGGTTTTATTTTGTTCACCACCCAGAGTTCTTTCTGGTAGATGGGCGGCTATATAAGTTTGCTTAATAAAATACACTTAAAAATCTGATCAAACCATGGATACAAATAAGTATCAACTGCAGGATTATTAATAGGTGCTACATAGTTCTCTTTTGATTATTTGACCATAATAATTTGTTTATTAATTAAACAAATTTATATGACTACCCAACTCACTGTGACATTATTAAATTTATATGCTGCCTGTCTTCCAACAAATGTAAGAAATGTCTTTGACAGAAAAAAAAATAGCTTGTTTGTAATATCTTTCTTTGGGGAGCTTTTTCTAGAAAAACAAGTATTTACAATAATAAAATTGCCAGCAAAAAGAGTTGCAAATAGGGTTACATACCACTTTATCTGCAAATTCTTCTTAAATCAGGGAACTTAGCTTGTTGTCGGCCTCAGGATATTTATCTCACACTAGGGATATTTACCCACCAAAAAAAAAAAGTTCCTGCCCAAAGCCAACAGATTTTCCATCTGGGATTTCAGCCAAGAGTCACAACCCAGAGTTAACCCCTTCTCTGCCTCTGCTTTGGCAGCTTGTCAAGATTGGTCTTCTTCAAGGAAACAAGTCAGCAAATTAAAACATCTGGTCCATGCCTGGAAAGACCCTTGCTAGCTCAGAAGGCTGGAGAGGAGAAACTAGGCAAGAGAAAAAATGTAAGCCATTGACCTAAGTTCAAGAAAGGATATTCAATGTTCCTATTTTAAAAGAAGATAATAAGGGGAACAGGCTGAGTATTCATATCAGTGACAAGCAAAACACACAACACAATATGATCTTAAGATGTTTCAATTATCTATTACAAAATAGAAGTAAAAATGCTTGATACAGCTTGGATGTCTTGTATTATGGATTTCTTTTCCTAAAACTAAACAGGATTAATCATGAATGACTTGCCAGAAGGGATCCTAGCACACCAATCTTGGAGTCCTTGGGATGAACCCAAGCTAAGCCTCAGAGATTGAAAGTCTAAGCTGATTATATTATGACTGGCTAATAGTGGTAGTGGAAATCTAACCATTACTTAGTAGCAGACCCAAGTCTGCATTTGCAGATCTTAAGATATTACTTTCCCCTAAGAATCAGTTTTCTATTTCAATAAATATCCCACAATGTACTCTTCAGCAATGTAGGAGCAAAGCAATACAGACAATACATTTGTTTTTGTATTGAGCAATATATTTTCCAAGATAGACACATTTGATAATATGGAGATTCCATTTATCTAGCATTCTAAATAGCTCATATGACTTACCTTCCTTTAAATAGGTTCAGACTAGATAAACTATTGGTTTGACTTGAGATTTTTCTCTCGCCTTGCATAGGAACTTGAGGAAGGAAATCTTGCTAGCCTTCCTTCAGGCAGTAACCAATTACCAGAATCTATACCTCATTCCTTGAAAGAAAAGTAACCAATAATTCACAGTTGCAATCTCATGAAATAAATAATAACCAATTAATTAACTTTTTATAAATAACTTTTTATGCAAGCAATGAATAATTACAACTTATTGGGTCTCATTTCAAGTGCAACACCCTTTTAAATCACACATCCCTACAGACACATGCATGGAAACAGACACCTGAAAGCCTTAAAATTTGTCTCCAAGTCCATAGACTCCACAGGTCCTCTGAGTTGAGCAAGTTGAGAACCTCTTGCTTACATAAGGCTTCCCAGGGAAAACATTAATTGTCATGAGCAGACATGACTCAGCTGTGGTTTCAAAGGCAAAAAGGCCCCACTGGAAAAGCAACTTTCAGCTCCAGCCAAGAGTGAACCAAACCACAACATTATATGCACCAGGACAGTATACAATTAGCAAGCAAAAGGTGTATGTGTGCAGAAGAGGAAAGAGGTCCTACATTTTGAAGCTGTGGCTTCAAAACTAATCCTGCTCCTCCCAAGAAATGCTAGCTAGTTGGCAATAGATTCTGTATCCAACTTTAGAAGTTCCTGAAGTAAAGGACGAGCACCTGCTTGCCTGCTTTGCAAACCAACAGCAGCCTCAAACTTACTGAAGATTTGCCAATATTGGAAAGAAGAAGGACAAAAACTAGGAGAATCCACATATGTAGCAGCTCTTCACCTTTCTGGAGATGAGAACAGTAGATGCTGAGTTTCTGCCCACCCAACTATTCTCCAAGGCCATGTTTGGTTTAAAGATGTTTCTGGTTTTGCTGAAATGCTCCAGTTCTCTTGGGCTGGTAACGATTCACCCATCCCAGCTCATAGTCTATAGCAGTGTTTCTCAACCTTTGTAACTTTTAAGACCTGTGAATTTCAACTCCCGAAATTCCCCAGACAGCAGGTCTACAATGATAACTTGTTCTTGTAGGTTAGGGTATGTGCAACCATGAGAGTTAGAAATAGAATTCAGTTTGGCCCCAATTATTCCACAGTCTGCACATCTAGCGATTTGTGAGCAAATTACTTATTGAGTAGATTATCCATGGATACTTATAATGGAATATGGCTACCATGTATTGAAATACTTAATGTAGTATGTGAATACATGTTTTTGTTTTGATTTTCTTCATATGTAGCATTTGTATTTGCTTTGAATAGATAAAAGCAAAAAGAAAATACAATTCAGGACATTTATGTATCACATGGGGGGGGCTTGCGCATAGACTTCCATTCAGCTGAATCAGGTCAGGGTCCCAAAATTGCGTAGAAAGGTCACCATTTTGTTTTCCTTTAAAGGCCAAACAATTTAAGCTTGCAGTCATCAAAAAGCAACTATCAATAATTAATTGCCTCTGTAACCCATTTTCTAAGTAAACTACAGTACCAAAGCTGCTATTAAAAGTTAGGAGCTTCTGATAACCGATAGATTGCATGAGCTATCTGGAGTTAAAATGACTGAAAGGTCCTTAAAGCAGAGGGAGGGAGATCAAACTTTCTTGTCGTGGTCAGAATGTTAGACAATTTGCAAATAACTGCAGGATCCAGAAAACTTTCAACTTTTGCAGCAACCAGCCTATGCTACAGGTATAGAAACAGATGTAGAAAGCTGATTGCCCAACTTTTCGGTATCACTCATTTGGCAGTATGACAATCCTACAAATTAAAGAAAAAGCCAAGTTTGCTAAAAAAATACCTGTCTAAACACTTAATATCAGTCAAAACTGGCTTCCAGATGAGAGTTGATAAAATGCTATTTGCAGTTACACACAAAATCCAATTTCACACAGCTATTCTTAAATGATGGTCTCCTTCATTAAGCAGAATTACAATTTCGATTATATCAATTCCTTGATACTTAAATTGCATGCTGGAGAAAAACAGACATTCACAGAACTTTAGCAGTCCAGGAAGATCAAAGCTGGGCTTAAATATTATAGCTAGTCCTGTTTGCCTAACTGTGATTTGTTAAATAAGCTACTGTTGCTTGTGGCTTAGCACATACATTGTGCAATCATTATGGTTTGCAAATCACAACAGTCTCATATCCCAATTTCAAATAAACCATGATAACTTGTGTAAACCTGGCCATTAACTTTCTCTCTTTTGCTGTTTCTTTGGGCTGAAAAGACAATAACCAGAAGCCTTGAAATCCATTTTTGTTGCTGCTGTTGACCAGTGGTTTAAAAGCTGAAGCTTGCTTTATTAGACAGAAGCATAATGTGGGCTTTGTGAAAGCTTTACAGCAGCAGTAACAGTTCAGTATTAATACAGCAGATGATATACAATAGCCTCCTCCTCTCTTAATTCATCAAGTTACTCCAGATATCAATTTAGTCAAATATAGCAAAACTGCACAAAATGCAAAACTTTCTCAAAAAGACAACTGGACTTTTATTATTTCAAAAAGTCCAGTTGCCTTTTTAAGAAAGTTTTGCATTTTGTGCAGTTTTGCTATAAAATATGACCTGGATTAATGAGCATATTCATAGACAATTTAGTCAAATGTAGTACACAACACTTTTTAGCTCATACAAAAGCTGGGCCTTTCAGTATAGGGAACAAGTACCTTAATAATATAACCTGACAGGTATTTCAAAAATAGGAACCCAAATACTAGCCGCACTAGACAACACAAACACAGTAGGAAGAAGCAGGCTATCATAGCATTTACACTGAGGACATTCTGCCAAGATGGCTGGCAAAAGAAAATGAAATCTCGCTATCACCAAGAAATCTAAGATGCTAAAAGAACCAAAGCAGCAGCCCAAACTCCCGTTCCTGAAGAAATGGATGGGGACAGAGTGGAAAAATACCATCATCACTGTTTGCCTGCCCTGCATGTTTACTACAGACATTATGACAGAACCATATAGGGAAAGAAACCCTGTGTCTTCCCTGCCTGTTGCCAATGCAGTTGATCTAGGGCAAAGCCTGCCAGGCAGGCGGGTGAATCTGACTCATGGGTTTCTGGACAGACCAACAAAGACCTAAGAAGGAAAGCATTTTATTCTTCTTTCATCCACCATTTGCATCATGTGCCAGGAACATTCAACCCCTCCCATCACACTGAAACAACAAAGGGTGTGGCAGGGAGAACTTTATCACAGGCAGTAAGAACAGCTTTGCTTTATTCACAAACTACTTTGCAAGATGGTGGCAACTTTGGGAGGTAGTTTGCAAAAAAAAAAAAGCTTCTCTGTCCAGTCCTCCACCTTGCATCTGCTCCTTTCTTTCACAATTCCTCAGAGAGGCAGAATCTGAGATCCTGTTATTTTTCCCAAGACCACAATAATATCATGAAGATAAACTTTTTCTTCCCTGTACTATTTGTAAAGCAGTGTTTCTCAACCTTGGCAACTTTAAGATGTGTGGACTTCAACTCCCAGAATTCCCCAGCCTGTCAAGGTTGAGAAACATTGATGTAAAGTAGCAAAAAATTACAAGAAATTGTAAAAAAAAACCTTTATAACAAAAAAAAATTAAAAAAATTAAAACAAAGAGTTATAAATTCCTCACCTTTAATTTTGAATTGACAAAGCCCCCTGGTGGGGCAGGGAAACCAAAATGTTTTCATAAGAATTATACCAAAAATAAAAGTCCAGTTGCCTTTTTTGAGAATTTTTTTTATAATTTCTTGCACTTTTGCTATAATCATGACCTGGATGAATGAGAATATACATTGACCAATGTAGAGTGTTCAAATATTCAAAGCATTTTAGGACAATCCCATTGTAGACAAGAACCAAAGAAGCTCAAGCAAGCTTGTTTGAGACTGCCTTGTGAATCCATGGCAGAAGCACATCCACTTCATAACCACAATGTGCATTTTGTAGCACAGTTCCTGTGCTAATGTTATAAATGGGAAGAACCCATCTGGAAAGGAATCGCAACCAGACTTACGTACTTTCACTTGGTTGCTGTCCAGATGGCTTAAAGTCTTTTGTAAGCAAAACAAAAAACAAAACAGCAAGCACTTAACAAAAGTTAGGCATTTGGGGTTTTTCCCATATGATTCAACCTCAAATGTTCAGTTTTGTAACCATAACCATCTGGTATCAAGCATTATTCTTCAACCATGTCTGAAACCACTTCCAATTCCTTTATAAGCCCTGTTCTCCAACTCAAAGCTGCTTGGGCACCAGACCAATAGTTTCCCACAGCAGGTAACAGTAAACTTTTAAATATTCATAGCTAGAAAATCCCAATGTTATCTTTTACCTCCAGAAGAGAAGGCAGTTTCAACATGTCCCTACTCAGTTATTTTAGGCTTATCATCAGCTCTGGAACTGGTCTCTTGTGTTAAATAAGAATCCCTCTGGGTGGATGGATAACCTTCTATAAATAGGAAGATAGATGTTCTTTGTCCCTGTTCTCATTCTTTATTTTCTGGGAGTATTGTTGACTTGTTACATAATTCATTTCACAAATGTTTATGTATTTTGTGAGATCTGTCATTTAAAAAAACACAGGCGTTCATTTTTATTATTTTTTTGACAGCAGCACCTGCTTCTCAAAGATAGAGTACAGGAATGCAAGATATCTTAAACAGAGACAACTAAAAAACTCCTCTAGTGTAAGATGGTTGTAATGAGTAGCAGCCCCTTTTCAGAATGTCAGATGCAATTTTCCAAGTTCCATTTTATTTTAAATTCTAACACGTGCTTTCACAGAGTGTCCAACAACGTATACATAAGTCTGGTTTTATAGGTCACCCCAAGAAAGAGTTGCAACACTCAAAATACCTTTTCTGTGGAACTCTGAAATCTTTTCTTCTTCCATTCCCCGCATCTGTCAATTTAATCAAAGTATACAAGAACACAAAATGTGGGTCACCCAATTCAAATAAAAGTAGACACCTTCATTTTAATAAGAGGAAAAAAATTAAGAGGAACAACGTTTTCCACAAAAGCCAGTGATGTACCCAAAGCTCGCTAACAGAATGCTTGCCATGTTCTGGGGACACAAATTGCCTTAGGTTCAACACAGCAATGCAGAATTAGCCTTTTCATCTAAAATGCCATGAAAATGTTAAACATACTCATGCTACAGTGCAATGTTGATATTAAGAAACGGCTTGGACTTTAAAGAGAGTTATTACAGTACACAGTCTTAACTGTCTCCGAATCAATTATTTCTTTTACATAACAAAAATTATAATGAAGAGCATGTTTATCCATAACAAACAATTTATACCTACAGAGTATGGATACTGCGCCACTCATATTACACATCATTTGAACACTGGGAAAATATCCGTTATGTGTGCAGAACTCTTACACAAGAGGCTTTTCTGAATCCACTTCCAGAAGGTTAGTTCAAGGCAAGCTAATGAAATAAACACAGCAAACTACTGTAGAAACTCCCAACACTGTAGGATTTCTATGTGCAAACAGCCAGACATGAATATAAAAGAAGCAACAAAACAATCTGATTGGATTCTTTCTACTGACTTCAATAAACCTAGATTTTATTAACCTGCCACATGGTTCTTTAAATGTACATGCCACTGACAGGTACAGACTATAAAATTATACATACTGTGGTTTCATCTAAAGCCATGACTGTAGCTTCATCAACCATGGCTGGTTCAGAAAATTTCTGGATCTGCAGGGCAATCAATCCCTACTATCACTCGATATACTTGGTTAGAGAGATGAAGAAGTGTAGGGTTTTTTAGAAGAAGGAGAAATTCTTAAACTGCCTCTCCAACCCAACCCTCCTAACTCTGGGTCCTAGCCATCTTTAGCACAGAGTTAGAGAAGACTACACTAAGGTGCTTGTACAATTATTAGCCAGCTGGCAGGAAAAAAAGTGTCTGCATTTCCAAAACTCTGTATTGTATGTGTATTCATTCAGTTTAGTACAAAGGTACTTATACAAGAAAGTTCCTGATACTGACAAACATTAATGCAGTCAAACTAATTTTCAAAATGTTTGTTTATGTCCCAAGACAAAGAATCTAGTGAATCTTACCAAAAGTCTTTTGCTACTTGCAATTGCCTCAAGGGGCTCCAATGCTGTAACTAAAGAATCAGTCTAAGCATGGAAAATCCTCAGTATGTCACACAGAAATACAGAAAAGTCAATGTTATCGATGTTGACAGAGATCAAGTGCTTCCAATGCAAAGATGATAATCCAAGGGAAAGTTCTGCCCCACCTCATCCCACCCACAGTTCTTTAAAATTAGTATTCAGGACCTGGACCCAACAACAATAAAATGCAACCCTTTTTAAAA
Organism: Acrochordus granulatus; assembly: GCA_032468055.1. Taxonomy (NCBI): domain Eukaryota; kingdom Metazoa; phylum Chordata; class Lepidosauria; order Squamata; family Acrochordidae; genus Acrochordus; species Acrochordus granulatus. The sequence goes on along the minus strand of JANHZU010011054.1, from coordinate 325,777 downwards.
GTCATTTAGGCAGCCTGTTTTTCTGAACTACATCCCTCCCATCAAACTTTGCAACATTACACTTTCAAAATACTTAATTTTGCCCACAGTCTCAACTACTTGCATATCAATTATGTTTAGAACCCAATCCAAGGGAAAAATAATACTTATGCTAATAGAGTATGCATCATCACCAGGACTGGAAAATTCTTCCCACCAGGACATTTTTATCAACCAGGAGTTCACAACTTCTTCACTCCTATGCACTATACTACTGAGAACATTGTTCACTCCTGGAACATTTTAGGCAAGAGCAGTAAATTAAAAAAAATTCCAGAAGGCAATGAAAAATTACTTCTATATGGTTTCTAAGAAAACTACATGGATACCCAAAAAGTCAACAAGAATTAAGCAGGTCTCAAAGGAGATTCTACATTTTTTAAAATGTATATATATTCTAATTATCTCAATTAAATTACCATAAGCTGTCAACAGAATAATTTACACCAAAATTATAAAAAGATAGGAAGAACTTGTGAAACAACACAAGAACATGTGGCTACATTGTCCAATCACACCATATTTTGCTAAGCTATGGATTCACTGTTCCTATTCTTGAGAGAAATCATTCATATTCCTTTCTAAACAAAAATATTAGTGGTTGTACACCAAGTTATTTAAAACATATATGTATACCAAACTGGGTATCATTAAAATATTAATTCAGTATTGTTTTTATTATTATAACCTCAAAATTTTGAGATCATGACAACCAAGACATTCTGTGGTAAGTTTGCTTTAACCATTCATGTTACACATTTGTAAGATACATCCACGAAGTCAGGATTTTATTTACATTAACCAAAGGCAGAGTAACCCCCAAAGCATGGGGGAAAAACCCAAACTCTTCAGTCCTTTTGCCAGCAAAGTTTTCTCAAAAAGAATAATTATTTGAAGTGTGGCATGATTCCGGTAAGTTAAACATGCAAAAACAGATGTCAGCAACCTTATTACATCTCTAAAACCTTGAACAATCTTGAACTGACACTCTTGGGAAACTCATGATATTGACCACTGCAGCATTTTTAGTATTTGGAGATGTGCCAATCTGCCTCTTTTATAACTTACTCAATAAAAGTCTGTTTTCAAGAACCTTCCTTGTCTAGTGATTGGCTGTTTTTTAATTAACTACTGTACAGTTAAGTCAGCTTTTAGTATTTTGTCATGTATCCTCTTAAATAGGATTTTTCTGTTCTGCATTTGTATCCCCTAATTATACAATGTGGTTTGAAGCCCTTTCAGTAGAAAACTGTTTAGTAAAATCAAATGCAGATAAATGATTTACTGATTGTGGTGTGCAAAGTTTCTCTCCAAATGACTTCCAATTCAAAATATCTCATGAAAATACTTGAATGAAGTGTCATACCTAAACATTCTGCAAAATCCTAAAGATTGTATCACAAATCACATATGTATTTAAAAATAATTGGCTTGGACCAGTACACTCCAAACCCAAGAAGAGAATGAAAGGATTTGGAAATTTGATATTTACTTACCATGCCGCCAAGGGTCTTTAGGCTCCACAGCACCAGACACTATGTCTTCATCAGAAGGGAAAGTGACATGTTTTGCCCCAGGCTTGAGCTTCCCTTCATCCACAGGTGGAGATCCCTCACTTAATAGTTCATCTGCTGGTATGTCTCCACTTGCTGCTTCCAAGCTTAAACAGCAGTTTTGAGAAGGGAACTCAGCCTTATCATGCAAATGGGCATTTTGCTCAGCAGACTGTTCATAGTCCCTAAGGCATTCTTGAGTAGTCCCAAGAGGTTCTGCAACCAAAAAAGTGTTACCATAAGCTGCTTCATTTACCAATGACCGTTCCTGCCAGAGATGGTTCACAGTCTTCAATGGTTGCAAGGGCTCCTCTGCCCTATCACAACTCTCAGTCTCTCTTGGGTCATCCTTTAAAGAACACACAGTACAATGCTCTACAGTATCTCTGATATAAGGATGGTTTTGCTGGGAGTGAAGGGTCTCTGTACTTTTGGAACAAAAATCCTTAGTGTCTTGAAGTTTTATACCATCTTGGCTACTGTTCCGCTGGGAAGCAGCCCAGGTGTCAGAGCCTCCCAAAATGGTCTCCTCTTCCTTCTGCACAGCAGGAGTGGGCAGGAGCAGCAGCAGATGATCCCCCTCAGCACCTTTCCCTTGTTGCTGCACAGGTGAAACCTGTACACACTCCATAGCCAGGCAGGTGAGGTGGGTGTCTGTCAAAGGGGGAGCTCCTTCTTCCCTTCTCATGGGTCCTTTGGAGTCATTATTTAAAGAGAACTCACCTTTGCTTCCTATCTTTTGCTGCCCACTCCTCCAGGAAAGAAAAAAAGTCTCACGTTTTCCAGGCCTTCTCCCTCCAAGCAGTAGTGTAAAGATACCCTGCTCTTGTTGGACTTAAGAAAGCTATTACATGAAGCATGAGTGAAGACTAAAATCAATTGGAAGGGGGGAGGGAGAGAGAAAACAGAAGGGAAGGGAATTTCTATAAAAAATAAAACTCTTGTTGAGATTAGAAAGAAGTGATTGTTAGGAGCGACTCACAAGGGTACTGCCTGGATTAGGGAGAGGGATGAATTTATGGGGAGTTGGGGATTATTAATGAGTCACAGAAATCCCTTTCTAGCCTGCAAAACAAAGAAAACTATTTGGTTTAATTTTCCTTTCCAGTAAAAAGGGATCTGGTAGTGTATGCCTAAGCTGGAAATGCATTGGAATAAATAAATGGACCATAAATATGTCTCATAGAAGCTCTCCCACAGCAAGAGAGACAAAAAAAGTTTACACAAGCATGAACTGCAATGCCCACAAAATAAATTAGTCACAGCAGACAGAAGCCAGATCAAAGCACACGAGGGTCGACTCTGGTGCAAGAAAGGAAAAAATAATAATAAACGGGGAGGATGCTTTTGCAGAAGCCTGCACGTGCAGCTGGGTCATGCAAAGAAAATGGGGGGAAATTTATTCCCTCCCAGGCATGGAGTCTTTGGGAGAGGAAGAGCAAAGAAGAGTCAATGTCCACTGGGGAGTGCAGGGGGGTCGTTAGGGAGGAGACAAACGGGAGGGGAGAGAAAGAGGGAGAAGGAACCTCTCCAATAAAAACAAGACCTCCAGGCAGGCGAAGAAGCGCGCCTCGGGAGAGGCTTCAGTCCAGCGAAAGGGCCTGCTTGAGCTTTCCTTTCAGGAGCGGGGCCTCGGGACCACCTCCCCACTTTCTTTGGGACAGAGGCCGCCGGGATGAATACACACCCGGAGGAGCCGCGGAGCGCCGGGTACCGGGGGGAGGCGGACGGAAAGCCAAAGCCACCCACACGGTCGGCGAATGGGCAGCCGGCGCGGACGACGACCAAGACCCTCCGCCTCTTCCTCCTTCTCCTCAGCCAGGTGCGGACGCAAAAGAAGCCGCCTCTCCCTTTCGCTGCCGCTAGGACGAGTGCGCCTGAGGCCTTCGCATCGGCCGCCGTACTTTCCACAAAGGTTGGCCACTTGGCTCGACTTCGTCCCCGCTCTTTTCCCACACTCCGGGTCCTCGAACCCC